>CM035439.1:11634479-11644479 GCA_020310875.1 Ceratopteris richardii
GTTCACCCCCAAATCCAAAAATATGAACCCGATAAAAATTTTATCCTTTATTTCTTTCCTTATCCTATGAATTTCCCTTTGATTCCTTTTGATGATCTTTTTGAGTGGATTGAATTGCTTGACTCTAGCTATGAGAAAGAGAGCCCATTCAAGATTTATGTTTGTCTTTGTTGTTTAATTGATGAAGCAATGCCTTTGTGTTGTTACTCATTGAATAATATGTTGTAAATATTGGGTGTTACTATCGTAGAGTAATCACTGTTGTAAAGATTGATGACATTGATTTTATGGTGATGTGTGGGCTCTTGGACCTTGCATTTTGTACAATTCCCTCATTAATCTACTTTTTTCCTATCCTCTAAAAAAAACGGAAGTTAGATATGAGTAATATCTTAGGTTGTGGATGATTATTGCAGGTTTAAAAATGGCTTCAACATGTCCATTTAGTTTCATATTGGTCATTCATTGTATATAACATCTGAGAGTTTGGATGATTGTTGTAGGTTTAAAAGTGGTATAACAAGTCTACATGTATAACGGATGGAGCACATAGTGATATCAAATGAGCACTCTCAACATAAAATCAATATAATAAAGTACATTGATGAGTGGTAGATGTTATTGTATATATGGCTTCTTCTTCTTTTGTAGTGTATTGATGCAGGGCAATCTCAGACCAGCAAACTAATGGAAGTTAATACAACTCCAATAGTGGATAGTGATGAACAAGCATTAAGATGTTATTCAAAGGAAAAGAAAAGGAAATATAGAGACACAATAACATCAATGTCGGGTACTAATGTGGAGGGTAATACTAATCGTAGCTCAAGCAACTTAGATGGCATTGTGGATAAGATCACCAAGTATTTTAACAATCAAACTAGACACTTATGTTGTGAAGATAAAATCAAGGAAAATATATAGGATGTTGTAGGGTCCACATATTGGGAAACTTTTTGATGCAATGGTTTGAAGCAAAGATCATGTAACATGTGCGCTTTTCACCAATCTTTCGAATACACTACAAAGAATGAGAAAGAATTCTGATAACCTTGTGTTGAAGAGATCAACATTGATGATGATTCTAAATAGTGATGCATATTCATCAACAAATCAAATAAATATTTCAAAACTTTCTAGGGTATTGGGAGTAAGTAGGAAAGTCGTCTATGATACGATTGGATAGTTAAGTGCAATTGAGTCTGCTCATAGCTTTTTGAAGACAACCGGTAGATCAACACATACCACATGTATTACACAAGAGGTCAAGGATCTGATTATCATGTTTTGGACAACAGAGAGTAGGGTGTCACCAAATAACAAGGACATAAGCAAGACCCGGCTTGGTAGAAATCAATATTTGGAGCACCCTGTTCACCTTCTTGATGTATCTCAAGTAATCCTATTTTCAATCATTAGTTCACAATTTTTAGCTAATCCGGCATAGTAAAAAGTTAATTCCTAATATATAACTAAACATAAACTAACTAATATAGAATTTAACTAGTAACAAGCTAGTTAGTAATAACAACTATGGCAATAAGATAATATTTAATAGTAGAAGTTATCCATACATAGTTAACAAGTAACAAGATGACAAGTAATATTCAAAGCTATGCATACCTAACTAGCTAGTAAAAAGCAAATTAGTTGATTTAGAACAATCTATTTAATAATAGCTAATTAATAACAACTGCATAAGATCAAGTTAATTAGTAATAGCTACTCCAAGTTCCATTCTTCATAATAGTATTGTATTCTATTTGCATAGCCGCTCTCCAATTGGGATTTCAGAGTGCTTTTTCCACACTTGTGAGCTCCTTTGTTCGTTTGCTGATAATCTCAACCATCAATGTTGAGTTTACAATATGGGCCTCTACCCGTTTCTATTCCTCTATTTGATATGATCACCTTGGACTATCTGCAATCTGATCAATTGACTGTGGAATGGGATTTGTGGAATCATAGAGCTGACTCACCCACTGTGACAATGGCTTTTCCACTTGAGTGACAACAGGTTGGTGACTTACAGTCTCATCATCCGAGGATGATGCTTCTTTCTCTTTCGTAGAAGAGCTAGCTCTTAGGTCAGGTTCATAGTGGATTACTTCTTCATCTAATTATAGAGAGAAAGCTTTCTTCTCTTCTTCCACTACATGTGGCTACTCCTCCTTGAACACCACATTGTGACTTGCTATGATCTTCTTTGCCTCTGAGTCATAAAGCTTGTAAGCTTTCTTCTCTTCGTTGTACCCTAAGAAGATACATTTGGTGCTTTTTGGTTGAAGCTTGTTTCTCTCTTTTTCTGGAATGTGTACATAACACTCACTTTCAAACACCTTGAAATGGGTGATAGAAGGCTTATGACCAGTGTAGGCTTCATGTGGAGTTTTTCCATCAAGTGCCTTTGTGTAGCTATGATTTAGGATATAAGCATCTGTATTTATAGGCTCTACCTAAAAATGATTTGACAGTCCTTTTCCCTTCAACATATACCTTGCCTTTTCCATAATAGTTCGCTTCTGGGATTCAACAACACCATTTTGTTGAGGGCCATGTGCCATTGTGAGTTGGTGTTTGATTCTTTTGCCCTTGCAAAAATCATCAAAATCAATCGATGTGAACTCACCTCCACAGTTTGTCTTGAACTTCATCTTTTTCCGAGTTTCTGTTTCAACAAGCTCAAGCTATTCTTTGAATTTACCAAAAGCTTGAGCCTTATCACGAAGAAAATACACCCACATCTTCTTGTTGTAGTCATTGACGAGTAACATAAAGTAGGAAGATCCTCCCAATGCTTGTGTAGGCATTTTTCCGCACAAGTCAGCATGCACCAACTCAAGAGGACTGCTCACTCTATTCTTTGAGGTCTACATGAGACCATCAATAGTTCTAGATCATCTATGTGAGTATAGTCAAAAGGCTAGCCAAGGCTTATACTTGAGTCACACGAGAATTCTAGAGTTATGATAATTGGAAAGTAAACCAATCTGAAATTATGGTGACTTTTCCAAGAGTCTGGAGGTATGAAAGTTTGGTGGTCAACTAGTTTAGAATCATGGTAATATGTCCGATGGGAGTTCGATCCCACATAACTGGAATTATGGTAACTAGTTCAATGGAAGTCGGATCGGATGGACGTTTGGTATGGTGAGTGTTCATAATACATCACAAACATTAACATTTTTTTGCTTGAGCCGACGGTCACGTACGACCCATACACACAGAGAATTGTGAGTTCGCCTCCCAACCAACGTTCGAGCTGCTCTCCTCTCCTCTCACTACCAAGGTGGAGTAATACATAGAAATGACATGTGCCATTCTCTAAAAAACTCCCATATAAAATATCATATGACATTTCCTTCCCCTTGAAAACATTTTTGTCCTCAAAAATGTAAATGAAATGTCCATAATGGTAGAAGAAAGTGCTTGGACTCTCCTGAACCCCATGTCCTCTATGTACATGGTCATCTCTATGTGTTGTTTCCCCATTTCCTTCCCCTTAAGAAGTCTCATATGAGATCATCTCAAAGGTGGGAAACCGTCTGAATGGTGCCTACTATCTCCCATGTACACTCAACCTCCAAACTATCACTCCCATAATATATAACATCACCAAAATGACCTAAGTCAATATGATGTATCCTCTATGGAGTAATAGCATGTAAACCAAGTGTAAAAATGCCAAGCTTATAGGCTTGACCATACCATAATGGAGATAATAAACCATATAATCCTGTGAAATATAGAACAAAGTCCCACAACAAACAACTCCAAAACCCATATAAGACTAGATGATAGATTGTCCTCATACCACTCTAGGTCTTCCTAACCTTGAGTGTATTGACAAGTAATAGTTTAACTTAACTATCTTGTGAACTATGCAAATCCATCATTTAGCTCATACATAAGAATTTCTTGGTAGTAAAATGTAATCTCTACCTTTCACCATCCAAGAAGTCTGTGGTTTGTCATCCTTTACCATTGGACTAAGTTCTATTGGAACAACATCTATTGACACTAGTGCAAACTCTAATATTTCTCTTCCCTGTAGTTTGCCATATGAATGTAGAAAGCATTCCCTTTGAGATTCAGATAATCCCTAACTACCCATCCTCCTAACTAATGTTTACTCATCATACTCATGATGCAACATCAACTAAGAGTTTGGTACCTCAATAGGTCAGATATGTCCCTATCTCCTAGAAACCGTAAAGAGAAGAATCATAACTCTACTCTCAGTCTAACTAATGTCAATAACTAGATCATCTCATCTAGTCAAAGACCATCACTGAAAATAGCATAACTGCTTCTCTCTAGAGTTTACAAGTGAGACCCAATCTAACCATCATGATTAACTGATTTCCCTCTTGCCTTTGATAGAAGAGTGCCACTTCTATGTAGACAACCTAAAAGTGAGAAAGTGAAACTCTCTCTCTCTCTCTGGAAAAGAGCTCTAGCAGTGGAACCTATTCCACTTTCCCTTTCCCTTTGAAAGAGATGTTGTTGAATCCATTTACTCTGCCCATAACTGAGAACATGTACATAAGTTCTCCATGTTTTCCTTCAAAACTAGTGGAGAAAGAGACTCCCATGTGAAGGAAAATTACACTGAAAGGTAGAGTAAATGAATTCCTTCTGAAATAAAGACTAGGAGATGTTTCCCAAACACCTCTTCTATCTGAAGGAAAACATACTCTATTCTTCTCCTATGAAGAAATCATGTTTTCCTTTCCTTCTTTCTCTTTCAAAGAGTAGCAGCTAAAGTGAGACCACTGAACTAAAGTGAGATCTCTCATGGATCTCTGAGCTGATTCCCACTTTCTCCTTTCCTTAAAAGAGAAACTCATGAATTTATTTAGTCCGCTCTTACGTAAGTAATGCATAATCCCTGATTACATATATTCCTATGAAGATGGAGAACAGATCTCCCCCAACTAATGAAGGTGTATGTAGTGAAGAGTGGAGAAAATAAATTCCTAATAAGGGTCAAAGCCCTCTACTAAAATGGTCAGCAATGATGTGATAGGATATCGTAAACACATGTGTATCCATACTAAAGAAATATCTTTACTAACCATACTCTGTGCATGGATCTATACGATCCCATGAAACTAATGGAATTATCCTTCCTAAAAACCTGAAAATGAGTATGTGACATCAATGGTGACAAAATCACCAATCACATTCTCTACTGGAAGAATAAATCTTCCCTAAACTATGAAGGATAAATCCCAATCCTAAGGAGATGTCTACTAAGAGCTCTCCTCTAATATAGTGAGACATGACGCCATGAATGATGAGTCCTTTTCTCCCTGGCCATAGAAGAAGAGTGCTCAAAGGGAAGTCATTTCCACCGTCCCATACGAGTGAAAACTTCTTCCAATTCACGGTGTCATACCTACACTAAACCAAATATATATTCCATATATATGTAATGGAATATATAGATGGACTCTAATGAATCCCATATCCTAAATCATGTAGGTGGACTCAAATGAGTCCCATGTCCTCGAACTAGTTAGTTTGGTTCTAGTCAATATATGACAATGGATATCCCTTTCTGTTCCAAACCAACTTGTTCCTAGGTACCAAGACTAAGCCTAGATACCTTTCTGTAGATCCCGATATACATATGTATGTATTGGGTACCCCAACTATTCCCGACTAAGGGATCTATGCTCTGAGTCATAGAGGTAGTGCCATACCTGTGGCCTTCCTAACCATCACTCGAATCACATAAGCACTCGTCGATGCTATCTCATGAAACCCATCTGTGTGATCCCATCTTATTGGTTTCCTTAGTAGTGAAACAAAAATGCTTCACTACTTGCTCAAGTGATGTGCATGAGTGAAACTAGTCACTCTTTGGGTATTCATCATGATACCCCATAGTCTCCTAATCATACTCTGAGACTCTTGTGAAGATAAATAAATCTTCGCTAGCTTGGAGATTATCAAACTATATCTCCGGTACTTCTATTCAACTTCCTATATCCTATAGGATTGCTTGTGCACATTCCTAATGGTGAAGGTGTAGCTCCTTCCTTTAGCAATCCTATAGTCTAATTCCAAAAGGATTATATGTAGGGATCATGTTGCTACTGAAGTTGCCTTATGTATAATACTATGATGGTACTAAGTCCATCAAATACATGCTAAGAAGCATGCCCACACCTTATTGAAGTTTGCAAGTGCATATATAATGCCATGAGGGGGGGAAATTTTTGACAACATTTCCCCAGGAAATGGAATCCCAAAAAAAATATAGCCAATAGCTCAGTGGCACATAGGCCACCCAAAAACATAGGGCTTGACAGGCCCATGGCATGCACGCCATAAACTTATATATGGACTCCATAACCTGCGAAACATAAGAGCGATTGCTAGCAACCATTCTCTGTGTTGCATAGCCATAAGGTTTCTATAATTCTCTTTCCTACAAACAATCAAAAAGTATACTTCTTGCCTGTCGATCCATACTCTAAGAATTTAAACAATGATCAACATTTGATGTATGCAATCCAATCTATGCATGTACATATAGAACATGCCATAACATAAAATAAAATGCTTAAAGGATAAAGCATACATCCCTGAGTAGTCTTGGTTTTGGAATTGCATTCATCCAATTCTTTCTCAATGAGCTTCGAGACCTCTGCACCTTCCTCTTCAAGTCCTAAAATAAGCTTTGAAGTTTCCAAAAACATCGGAGCACTCCCCAAAACATAAAGCATGGTCCAAATGATTACTAAAGTAATGCAAATTTAATCAAAAAATGCGTTAGTAATCCTTCTTTAATCCTGCAAAAACCACTTTAGGACCCGCAAATATTCATAAACTTAAATATATAGCATGTGCAAAGATCTTGAAGTGAAATTACTCAAATTGCCTTCCCGGTTTGAAAGATATGGCTCCCGGAAAGTAGTCACCAAAAATTATTCAGACTTTGCTGAGCTATACAGACCTATAAAAATACTTATTTTCCAAACTTTTTTTCCATAAGCTGAAAATAGACCTTGTGCTCTTCAAAAGGAGCCATAGCACATCCAATTTGGAGTTTTCTAGCCCAAGATATGGCCATTCCAAGCGGGACATGCCAAACTAGTGGACTGTTGGAGGGGCTAGAAAAAGTGTAAAAATGTGATTTTTGGGGTGCCCAAAAGCATTTTTCCATCATGAAAATCCAAAACTTCTCTCCATAATCTCAGAGAGCAATATATGAAGATGCTTGGGCCTATTTTCACTTAACCAAATCCTCCCTTGGTGCATGCTAATTTGCTCCCCAAAAGAGGCCGAAATCAAGATTTTTGCTTATATGCAAAATCTTAAATGGGAGTGTTTAGCAAGATCCTTATCCACTCCTAATGTGGATTTCTCTTGATCTTTCTCTTCTCCATGGTATTTCATACACCATACCTCATGCATGTGCACTAATCCATGGGAAGCCTCATAAATGGTGCCAAAATTAACATCTAAAAGTTTTCCAAAAAGTGCGGGAAGGGGGTTTTTGAGGAAGTAAAATTCCTCCGTAACTTATCATTTTGATGAATGTAATGATTCCCTTATGAACTCCATACACCAATTCTCAGTATATATACTTTTTCCTATCCATCCATAGCTGTCGCACCTCTTTTTCCCTCTTCCAAAATGGGAATTTCTTAGATTCAGGTGCTGAAATTTTTCTCAAACAGTGATGGAAGGGTGTTTTGTGGAGCTTCAAACTCCCATCATACTGAGATAACCTTTAAATTTTTTGATTTTATATGAAATTACAAACACCATTCTATATGTGTGCAAGGTTTTTCCATAAATCCATGAAAAATCCCGCTTCATTTCCTTTTCCCAAAATGGCTACTAGTCAAAAATAACACCAGGAATTTATGAAAAATTATGCAAGAGGGCTATGCTGAAAGCATCTAAATCTTACGATTTCTTATACCTTGAGGGAATCCTTAACTCAAGATGAGAGTATATATGCCATACTCTCCATATAAAGGATTTCCCTCCAATAACCTGGCCCCCAAAGCCTTCGTTCCTTCTCACAAATATAGACCCTCTCAAAATTGAAATAATAATACCTATGATTAACGTGAAGCTCCAACCTTTTCCACTTTGAAAGCTGGTGTCAGAGAGTTTATGTCGTATGTGCACCCAATCTACATCTCTCCTATCTCTTCTCGATACTCATGCGAAGTTTCTCTTTTATTGATTTCCTTTCAAAGTGAATATAGAAAATGGAGGAGAGAGCTTTGTCTTCTTTCTCTTTCATGACATGTGCCCTACGTGACACCTCCACAAGAATAGAAGAATTGAGCTGCTGTTGCTCATGAATTTCAATGCCCGTGCTTATGTAATTTTCTTTGGACTACATCATTCGAATCGAATCAGACCTACATGCACGTCTAATAAAGTGTTGACACCAAGGCCCATTGGTAGCGTGGATAGCTCATTCACCCTCTTCCTTGAGGCCGCAGGCTCAATCCCTGCGCCTCTGAAGGTCTGCACGTAATTGCAAAAAGGGGGCATAACCTTCGGTCTGATACCAGTAATACATCACAAACATTCTTTTGCTTCAGCCGACGGTCACGTATGACCCATACACACAGAGAATTGTGAGTTCGCCTCCCAGCCAACGTCCAAGCTGCTCTCCTCTCCTCTCACTTCCAAGGTGGAGAAATACATAGAAATGCCATGTGGCATTCTCTAAAAAACTCCCATATAAAATATCATATGACAGTTCGGTCTAAAGGTTTACTCAGTTTGGTGATCATGTAATTTAGGTTGTTCCAAAATTACAGGTGATCCCGACAAGAATGCCTAAAACATAGCATCAAGTGGTCATCGAGATCATACCTAAATTGTAGGGATAGGTAGGACAAATCACTATGGAGAAATCACAGATATGCACACTATAAAGCCTTTCATCTAGAATCTATTCGTATAGCCATTGAAGCTCCATTGTGAGAGTGCACGGGTGGACAATATCATCATTGTACATTACTACTGGCATTTGGAGAATCTGAGTTTTCTATCTCTCTATCTGTGTACAGCTATTGTTAGTCTGTTTTGCTTCTCATTACTCTACCAGATGATCCAATTTCGTTGCATTTTTTAGATCGTTAAATTTTTCTAACATGGTATCAGAGCTTAGGAGGTTTTGAGCATCGTAGAAGCAAAAATGTAGAAGTCATAGAAGTCCTCAAACGACTAAAGAGAGAAGATGTGAAGGGATGTGTCTTCATCTATTGTTGGGAATCAAGGTGATTCATCAGCAGGATCATGTAGAACACAAACTGGAGCAGTATAATGCCGATAATACCAACATTGCGAATATGACCACTAGCATTCACAAAAGGTAAACTCGATGGTAATAATTACACCTTGTGGAAGCTTAAAATCACTTCTATCCTTGACTCCTATAAGCTACTCGAAACTCTACTTGGGACCAATTGTGAGCCCCAAGAAACACTTGACCCAAATAATCATGGTCGGATGATTCCTCCTTATGCTAATCTCTTACGTGCTTGGAACTGAAGGAATGTGGATGCACTCTATTCTCTAGTGATGAGTACTTCTGACAATGTCCTGACTCTTATTCAACACACCGCAAAGGCATGTGAGGCTTGGAACATATTGAGAAATCAATATGAAACTCAAAATCAGACACAAATTTAGAACTTGGAGAATCATCTAGCAGTAGAAGAAATATTGAGTATATCTAACAGTAACAAGCTAATTATTTACAAACAACTTAGTAATAGCTAAATACTAACAATTAACTAAGAAGTAGTTGGTAACAAGCTAATTAATAATAACTAATTAGTAATAACTAATTACAAACAACTAACCAAGGACTAGCTACTTAGTAATAACTAATTGGTAACAAGCTAAATAGTAACGGCTAAGTACTAATAAGTAACCATGAATGCACAATTAGTAACAAGTAGTTAACAAGTAACTATCTTATTACTTACGAGTAACTAACTAGTAACAAGCT
>CM035439.1:11649479-11706979 GCA_020310875.1 Ceratopteris richardii
CCATGCGGACTTTCACATGAGTAATGAAAACATTTGAAAATAATTTTCACATGAATGATTGTACATCGAGCAAGGGACATTATGAATTTAGTTTTGCACTATTTAAACAGCTTTTGAAATAGGTAAATCATGACGTGCTTAAAAGTGGTAAATAGTTCTAAAAGGTGTTCACATTAACAAGCTTTCACCCATATACACCTCAATAGAATGAAGTTGTTGAAAGAAAGAAGATTTCTCTCATGGAAACAATGAGATCTATGGTCAAAAGTCAAGCTTTATCACATAGCTTCTTATTTGAGGTGGTTATGTGTGCAACATATGTACTAAATAGGTGTTCTAGCAAAGAACTACAATTAATAATTACATATGGGGCCCGACATGGTTGTAAACCATCTATTGCTCATCTGTGTTTCTTTGGTTGTCTAGCATATGCATTAGTGCACGAACAACAATGCAAAATACTAGAAAAGCACATTTTGATTAGCTGTGTTTTTTTGTGGAAGATAGAATTCATCCATTACTTTCATGTAACAACGAGACATCAATTAGTTCAAAGGATGTGTATGACACTGGAAGCTCTTTTTATAGGTGGACAATCACTTCTTGGTCCAAATTAGGCAATTTCTCAACCTTTACAAGTTCCAAATGATAATGCACATCGTTCCATTTCTTATGGAGATTTACATGATGCACTTATTGATGAGAGGGCTGAAATAGAAGAGACTAAAACTATGCCTAAATGGTTGGTGCACAGTTTGAGAGAGCAAATCAAATGCACCTTAGTTATATTATATCCATTCGAGCTCTCATAGTGCTTCATTTTCATCAGATTGCGATGCATTTGTTTTCTATAGTCTTTGTGATGAGAATGAGCTTCTTCCTTTTGATGAAGCAAAAATTTCAGAAAATTGGATGGTTGTTATGAAATTACATTATGATGTTATTATGAAGAATGGAACTTGGTTTTTATGTGATTTTCCTCCAAGCAAAAGGCCATTGGCACTAAATGAGTATACAAGCTTAGACGTAAGTGTTACATAAAAAGGTTGTTTTGATTTTAAGACTATTGATATGGTTTTTATGAAAGATATAGCCATTGGAAATGTGATTTTTTTTTCAAATATCCCAAAAAGAAATTTATGGATATGTGTGCAATGTCAACATGGATGTATGTGTGAGTACATGTGTTTTTTGATTAACATCAGTCTATTGGCATCCATAGTCAAGGTCTGCCTCTTTTACCTTCTATCTCATATGTTGTCATTATTGTTCTTGACCATGTGTGCCCATGGATGAGCGAAACATCATATTTGGACATACCTGCATAAAATTGGTGCTTCTTATGAACATCATTCATGTGTACAAAGTTCGTTCTCTAAGATGTATGCAATTTTTCCTTGCTTGGAGATGCCATAATGAGGGGGAACGGAGTCTTAGGAATCAAAAGAGAGACTCTCACTCCATCTACATAGTTTCGAATGAACAACGCATAAAGCATGTTCACGGACTCCATTGCTTCATATTCAAATATGCAAGCTCATTCGTACCCTCTGTATATTACGAGATCCTTGGGCATAAATTTATTAGTTTATGTGATGGGCTAGGCTATTTTTTTCAACTAATATGGTTTCAAATGGGCAATCTTTCTTAAGTAAACTCAGTAACAACCTCTTTAGATGCAGGAAAGATCAAGCTAAGGTGTTGTCTTGCATTTAGTATCATGCATAGGTGAAGATGGGATTGACCATCATGTAACTTTAGTTAATGAGCTTGTGTCTTTGCTTGTTGAGATAGGAAGTATTGGTTATGCTCAACAATTGTTTGAAAGACTGATTTAAACAAGTCAAGAGTCATGGAATGCTCTTCTTATCGGATATATTCAGTGTGGGAGTCCTTCATTTTCTTATGCTCTTCATCATCAACCTTGTCAACATGAACATGCCAGGCCTACAAGGAAGACATTTGTAGCTTTGTTAAATATGTGTGGTCAATTAAGAGACTTGAAGAAAGGAGAGGATATATATTTGGATATAGATAGAATGGGACAGCTTAAGCTTGATGTTAATGTCAGAACTGCCTTACTGAATATGTACATGAAATGTGCATCACTTCTTATGTGGAGCAAGGATCATTATGTGGGTCAACGTGTAGAAAAGAACTTTGATGGGTTTGGAAAGTACTATGGATCTGTTGTTGCCTATAATGCTACGTCATCATGGAGTGGGATCTAAACCTTTGTCGGGGCATATGGCAGGTCCGATGTGCCTCTCATCTTGTTTCTTCTCCTACTCAAGCCTTCAACCATGAGTTAAAATGCCTGTTTTTTTCTCATTAGGGTTGCACCATTATGCTGCACAAGCACCTATAGTGGCCTCATCTGATGTATCACTCAAAGATGAATTCATTGGTGCTGGCAACATTGGCTCCATCCCATAGGTTGTCGGTGTTGTTCTCGATGAGAAGCTTGAAAAAGGCCTTCCTTCCATACTGACAGCTCTTGATGTCCAAGATCATAACATTAGATTGGTGTTGGAGGTCGCTCAGCACTTGGGTAAAAACACTATGCATAGCATTGCCATGGAATCTACTGATGGTCTTGTCCTTGGTTAGAAAGTGCTTAATATTGGTGCTCCCATTGCCATTCTTATAGGTAGAGATACGTTGGGTCGCATCATTACCGTAATTGGGGAACCTATTAATGAGTGTGGTGAAATAAAGAATGACCATTACCTACCTATTCATCAAGAGGCTCTTGCATTCATAAATCATGGTGCAAAGCAAGAAATATTGATGATAGGAATAAAGCTGGTTGATTTGTAGGCTCTGTATCAAAGAGGAGGAAAGATTGGGCTACTCCGAGGTGCTGGAGTTGGAAAAACTATACTTATCATGGAGCGAATCAACAATATTGCAAAGGCCCATGGTGGTTTTTATGTATTTGCTGGTGTGGAAGAAAGGACCTGAGAAGGGAAGGCTTTACAAAGAAATGATTGAAAGTGGTGTCATCGAGTTGGGAGAGAAATAGTTAGAGAGAAAATGTGCTCTTGTAAATGGATAAATGAATTAACCACCTAGTGCACGTGCTAGAGTGGGGCTTACTGACTTCACTATTGCAGAGCACTTCCGTCATGCAGAGGGTCAAGATGTGTTGCTTTTTATTGATAACATTTTTAGGTTGATATAGGCCAATTCCGAAGTGTTTGCCCTTTTGGGAAGGATTCCCTTTGCTATTGAATATCAGGCCACTTTAGCAATAGATCTTGGTGGATTGCAGGAGAGGATTACCACAAGTAAGAAAGGATCCATCACCTGTGTGTAGGCTACTTATGTCCCAACTGATGATTTAACTGACCCTGCTCCTGGTACTACCTTTGCCCATCTTGATGCACCAATTCTGTTATCATTCCAGATTTCTGAGCTTGGAATTTATCTTGCTATGGATCCTTTGAGCTCAACATCTCATATGCTTTCACCCGAGATTCTAGAAGAGGAACATTATGAATGTGCCCGTGGAGTACAAACATATTGCAATTTTGGGTATGGGATTATGCCTTTTGTGATGGCCCATCTCTATCCACCACTTTCCGAGATAGTCTTCTGAAGTAAATGGAACAAGAGTTCAGTTATTGGTACCCATTTCATGTTTGTGTATCTGGTAAGGATCTGATACAAATTCATTTGACATTTTGCATCCACAATCATGCTATAGTCTTTACCATAGAGAAATGGTCCAAAAGTATGAGATGCAATGATTTTTTTATGCTCAACTCATCCTCTCAATACACCCAACCTCCTAAAATATAGGACCTACCCTACCTACTCATCTAACTCCGTTTCTCTCTCTAACCTTTGTCAGAACCTATACCGGCCTACTTTGCTCCCCCAGTCTTGTGCCATTATACTCCCTTTCTTCTTGGCCCTTGTCAGACCTAGTACCCCACTTCCCCTGCTAGCACATTGTCTCCCACTCCTTCCCCCACTCTCTTCCAATCCTCTGCCTACTTTCTCTAAAGCACATCCTTCAAAGTTAATCTAATTCTCCGTGTAGGCAAATTCTGGAAATCACTAAAGCACATTGACAAGCAAAACTTAAGGATAGTTTCTGCAATATAATAGTCATTCGGAGATATTGTATTATAGTTTTTGACCTTATGCAAGCCATGAACTTTGGCACATGTAGGTCTGAAGGTCTATTGGTTAAATTATAATGTATTCCTAGAGTCAAGAAAATTTTGATATAATAATGGTGTGCATTTGAGTGTTACTGGATAGTTGCCTAAAATCGAAATGGGATTGGTACAACACAAATTTGCGCAGAAACTAAAATAAGGAAGTGCCTCTCTTCTTGGCTGCATCTCAAGGATTTTGCCCTTCCCCCAAATAGCTTAATATGAAGATGCACTATACCTTTTCCAATGTGTGCTCATTTAGTGCTATTAAAAAAAAAAAAAAGAGAAATTCCTTTGGTTTTAATTCTCTGGATGTATGTGTGACTACCAGAAAAAGTGTTGATGCACAATGCTTTAGCCGGTCTTTCGTATATTGAAAGATCATATGTTCATATAATTTTTGCTCATTCGCTAGGTATGGTAGGTGGCAGTTTCTAACACACAGAAGGCCTGGAAGGGTGTCCACATATATATCATTAGCAATGACGTCCTTCCTTGTAGAGATCTCCAATATATATCATTTTCTAGCATATGAATGAGTAGTACAATTTCATCGTTTCATACAACATTCATGGCTGACATGGCATGAGACAGCATGAATTTAGTCCATCCATTATTTCCTGTAAAGGTCTTTTTAAAAGCATCACCTTTAAGTCCTCGCTGTGGTTCAAGTTTTCTTTTAAGATGCGGGTTGGTAATGTGGTCGATGGCCTTCTAGTAATCCATGCCTTTAGTTCACGGTTTGCCATTGTCGTACGTGCATATATGTTTAACGGGTGATGCTAATTGCATATGCATTTAGACACACGTAGACATGTCAGCGTGATGGATTGCATATATATATATATATATATATATATATATATATATATATATATATATATATATATATATATATATATATATATATATATATATATATATATCCATGTTAGGTTTCGGTGTGCCAAATATAGGAAAGATCATATCAAGAATTAAGAAGCAAACTATAGATTTGCTCATGCAAAACTATGTTGTTTTCCATTTGAAAGGAAGCTCCTTAAAAAAGGAAAGAGTAGACAAAGAGAGGGAGAAAGAGAAATGTAGGTCGGGGGGTGTGTGTATACGAGAAGTAAGTCTTAGTGTAAGGGTTGGAGTGCATAAGTCAAAGGATGAGAGAGAGAGAGAGTGTGTGAACACATGCTTGAATGAGTGTGAGAATAGGTTGGTGAATGCAAGCATAAGAGAAATTGAGGGAGAGTTTTTATGTGTTTGAATGAAATCATCTGAATGAGAGGAAATGAGATATTCCAATGAGTTAATAGGTAGAACATTCTAAGTGTGTCTTCAAGTGTGTAATTCCGAGGTCATCTACCTATGTGTATATGTAGATGATATTATATTGACAGGAAATGATGCAGATGGTATGGAGAAGATCAAAGATCTGGGTAGGAAGGTGTTTAGTTGTGTAAGCGCATAAGTGAGTGAATGTGTGTAATTGTCTATGTTCTTACATTTGTGCACATGCCAAGTGTGTAGTTGTCTAAGTTCTTTAATCCGAGTGTGTCTAGTTGAGTGGTGAGTAAGGGAGTGCACGGAGAATGGAGAGTTAGTGAGGGTTGAGGTGGTGAGTTGGAGAGTCGATAAAAGTGGAGTGAGAGTGAAGTAAGCGTAGAATAAGAGTGAAGTGATGAAGGAGACAAGGAAAGAGTATAAAGGTAGATTAGAGAAAGAGATAGCTAGTGTTGTAACTTTACATTTTGACAATCCTACTAGGATTGAACAAACGAGTGCATTTGCGCATGTTCGTGAGCTTAGAGGGTGAGAAAAATTGTCCAAACATAGAAGTTTAAGCAAATTTAGTTATGAACAATCAACTTTTCTTTGGCTTCATAGGCCCATTCATTTTTTATGCCCAATGGGACTTGGCTTAGCATATCTTTGAGAGATTGTTACGAGTTTGCTTGGTGCCCCAATTGTGTGGCACAGGCAGTTTGGACCCAAAATTGTTTCGATCTTTATTAAAAAATGGTGGAGCAAAGGTAATCTTGTGGCTTTTAGAAAATTGAAAGGAGCTAGATGCATTTTGGATGGAATAATAGGCAAACTAAATTTGTACAAATAGTTAGAGGTCATGTGAATAAATGTCTACAATTTGGCCCAATCTCAAACTATGTGAGATGTTGGTCTTGCGAGGAGATTGGGCACATTTCCAAATTCTATCCTCGAGTATATACTCCTTTGGACTTTGTGCCTGTGTGCATCGATTGCACAAAGAAGAGTCTATGTGAGCATGCATGCAAGGTACAGAAAGTCCCTTTAGGAAATGTCTGAATGAAAGAAACTAGTTTTTTTCTCCCTAATCTCTATGTGGAGGTTGAAAATGGAGGACATTATGAAGTGGAGAATGTAACAAGTGAGGCTTGTTCGTCAACTAGGACCTCAAGGATAACTAGGGGCATCTCCAAGATGATACAACCAGTCAACATGTCCAATAGCTTTGTGCATCTAAGGATAGATGAGGGCATTGACCTCGACCATGAAAAAATGATCAATAAATCTGAAGATAAAACCTTCAAAGCATTGATAGGCATACAATGTCAATTGGATAGGCTTCACGAGGAGCGAGATAGTGAAAGAATCAAGGTGGAGAGATTAGAAAAAAATCAAACTAAACTAGAGGAAGGCTTAGAGGAATGGAAGGAGCAACTAACATGTATGGGAAACAAAATCAAAGAGCTGACAAGAGAAAAAAAACTTGAACAAGAAAATTGACAAAATTGAGAATGGGAAGATTTTTAGAAAGGATAAAGAGATAGGGAGAGATTTCTTGGAGATCAATTCTGATTTTGTGATAGAAGATTGTTATTGGCTTACGATCGAAGATGAGCTCCAACGAGATGAGGATAACTCGGTGAGAAAGATTGAGTAAGGAGAGCAAGAAATCAAGAGAGTGAAGGAAATAATTTGCAGGTATAGTGATCAAGCACGTAGAATCAATGAGGAACTCCAATTGAAATTAGAGAAGATTAAATTTACTCAGGATAAGAGTCATAACAGAGTGGAACAATTAGAAAAAGAGAATGAGAGGATAAAAGGAGAGGTCGATGGATTGATGATTCAAAGAGAAGAAGAAAGGGAGAGCGATATAGAGGAGGGCCAAAGAGTAGGTTAAATTGAAGAGGACTTATACACGATGCTCGAAAAGCTAAGGGCACACATCTTTCTTAACAACAAAAGATTATGCTTACATTGTGAAGAGAGAAGAGGATCCAAACACATATGAAGAAGCTAAAGGTAAACAGAATTGGGAGAAGGCAATGCAAGAAGAGTATGATGCTCTACTTGAAAATGAAACATGGGAGTTGGTGCCAAGACCAAAGAATCAGAAGGTCATTGGATGTAAGTGGGTGTATAAAACAAAAAGGTTTGCAGATGGTAAGGTGTCTAGATACAAGCTAGACTTGTGGTCAAAGGTTATGCCCAAACTTATGGGGTAGATTATGATGAAACCTTTAGTCATGTTGCTAAGATGTCTACAATTAGGTCATTGATTGCTATTGCTGCTTGTAAAGGATGGAAGTTATCACAATTAGATGTGAAGAATGCATTTCTGAATGGATATATTGCAGATGAAGTGTACATGGAGCAACCAAAAGGTTTCATGGGTTCAATTGGATCAGATTATGTGTGTAAGCTCAAGAGAGCTTTGTATGGGTTGAAGCAGGCTCCAAGAGCATGGAATTACAGGCTTGTTAAGTTTTTGAATGAATGTGGATTTCAAGCATCAAAGGCAGATAGTAGCTTGCTAGTGAAGGTAAGTGAAAATGGATACATATACATGTGTATTTATGTTGATGATATTATTGTCAAAGGTACAGATGCTCAAGGAATCAATGAACTTAAGAAACAAATAGAGAAAGGAGTTTAAGATAAGTGATTTGGGAAACTTATCTTATTTCTTAGGAATGCAGATTGTATATACTCAACATGGAGTATATGTCACACAAGAGAGGTATTTAAAGAATCTTCTGATCAAATTCAACATGGAGGATTGTAAGTCTTCAAGCACACCATTGGAGGTAAATCATAAATTGAGGAGGTATGGAGGTGAAGAGTTTAATGAAATGAAGAAATATCAGAGTTTGGTAGGTAGTTTAATCTATGCTACCTTGACAAGGCCAGATTTATCATATGTAGTAGGTGTGTTATCACAATTTATGCATTGTCCAAAGAAGAATCATTGGATTGCAGCTCAAAGGGTACTCAGATATATCAAAGGAACCCTAAGTGAAGGTCTGTATTATGGATTTACTTCTGATACAAGCATTAAAGTGTTTAGTGATGCAGATTGGGCAGGTGATTCAGATGATAGAAGGTCTACTCATGGGTATGTCTGTTATATTGGAGATAAATTAGTTTCTTGGTGCTAAAAAAAGCAACATACAGTTGCTTTGTCATCTACAGAAGCTGAGTATAAAGGAATGGTAGAGGCTGCAAAAGAAGTGATATGGTTAAAGATCTTGATGAAGAGTTTTGGAACTGATCAGAGTACTCCAATTATTTTTGGAGACAATATGAGTTCATTGTATTTGGCAGCTAACCCTGTTTTTCATGCCAGAACTAAGCATATAGAGATTTAATATCATTTCTTAAGGGAAAAGGTACTTGATAAAGAAATTGAAGTGATGTATACTCCAACAAAAGAACAAGTTGCAGATATGTTAACAAAAAGCTTGGATGGACCTAAGCTACAGAGATTCAAAGAGATGGCAGGAGTGAAGAAGAATGGAATAATCACAATTAGTGATTGAGGGGGAGTTTTTGGAACAAACCAATCACAAATTGGTGATTACAAAGAGCTTGAAGCAAGCTTATGATCAGATTGAAGTGAAAGAAGACACTTGAGAAAGTGAAGAGATCTCATAAGTGAAGCTTGTATACATATGTACATTACAGTTGGAAATTCTTATAATTTGAGTATAAATAATCCTTAGGATGATAGACACGGGATAAGTCTAGAACCATATGTATATAATTCAATGATGAAACAAAATACATGATAAAGTCATTAGAAGACAAGTGTCATAAAGATAGATGTGAAGAGAGTTATCTTCAAAAAATAGCGATGAGTATTTTGTAGATTTCTCTCAGTCTGATCATGTGGAATCAGAAATCCTTTTGTACACATCTAGTCTGGAAGCTAATGAAGCTATGTTCAAAGTTTTATGATCTAATTCCTCTTCTGTTGTGAGCATGATCAATAGGAACATATGTAAAGTCTTTAGATAGTCTCTCAGAGTCGCGCACTTTTTCGTGTCAATGATTTGCTTAGATCTCAATGCACAGTGTAAAGTTTTTGATGACTGAGCATTCAAAATCTAAGTTAGAAGGTAAGGAAGCTATAGCTAAAAGCATTTAGCAAAACGGGATCTGTGCTATGAGAAATCAACCTTAGAAGTTACCTATGTTAATGAAAGTTTTGGGTAACGTTTGATCCATAACTGATATAGAAGTGTTCTTAGATCAGTATAGATCAAACCTTTGGAGATTAAGAGGTCTCCAACATGTTTGTGTAGGAATACAGAAACAAAGTGTATTTGTTGAGAATTATCTCAAACTTCTCTTTTGTGATCACTTTTCAATAAAACATAATCTTCATATAGTTGTTGAAAATGATTATGTTTTGAATTTGGGAATATGCATGCATTGTATTACTCTCGTTTTCTGATTGCACGAGGGCATGATATAAGAAGAATGGGAGTTGTGCATGAGCATGTGGGTAGACTGTGATCGATAGAATAATGAATATGTGTGCAACAATATATCAATGCATGTGATTGTGAATGTGGTTGACACGATGGAAAATCAATGTACAAAGGAGAACTTGCATGATGATTGCACATGAGAAAAGAGCTGGATATATGTCTATTTAGGGCTTGAGGAGGTCTCATATTTGAAATGGATGAATTGTATCTCCATGAAAAGATTTAACCATTTGAATGAGTAACAAGTGAAAGCAAGATTCGAGGAATGCTTGTCGAGGATGATGTCACAAGCAAGAAGAGGGGAGTATGTTACACAAAAAGGTTGCATTGATCTTAAGACTATTGACATGGTGTTTATGAAAGATGTAGTAGTCATAAATGTGATTTTTTTTTTCAAATATCCCAAAAAGAAATTGTTTGTAAGTTTGCATTTATGGATATGTATGCAATGTCAACATGAATGTATGTGTGAGTAAATGTGTTTTTTGGTTAACATTAGCCTATTGGCATCCACATTCAGGATCTACCTTTGTAACCCTCTATCTCATATGTTATCATTACTATTCTTGATCATGTGTGCCCATGCATGAGGAATCATTGTTGACAGTCAAGGTCAAGCACAAGCATAGAAGCACATCAGGGAAGTAGAAAGACAAGAAGAAGGAGCATGTAGGGAGGTCCAAGAAGCACATGTCAAATTTTCAAAAGAAATCCCTATAAAAATAGCGATTCTTATCACTAAAAACCATTGTAAATACGATTTTCCATTTTTGTAACTTCATTTTGTTCAAGTCAAGGAGTTCTTGAGCTTGAGGAGTATTAGAAGTATCACCCTACCAATTTTCATAATTTTTAGACTCCGTTTGGGCCCCCAAATAAGCCTTGGAACCTAATTTTTAACTAGGTTGGACACTAGGTCTGAACAGGGCCAAAACTACTACAAGTGGCTTTGTTTTTAGATGTCTTAATAAGCACCAAGTTAAGATCATATGTGTACTTGAAAGAGCCTAGAAGCATAGAAGAGTGTGTGCGGACCTGCATTGACATAGAAGACAACTTGGGTGAGGAGTTAGGACTATCCAAACTCTATAAAGGCTCTGTCAGTTCTACTAGTCATACCTCCAGAGGCTCCACTGAGCTAGATGAGATAGTAGAGCAAGTTGCCAAGAAGCTAGGAGTTCAAAATAGACAAATTCCAAGAGTCACCTCATTGAATCGATGTTATACTTGCGAAGGAGACCACATGGCTAATGTTTGCCCAATGTTGGCTCAACCCCAAAGAAACCATAATGCTCCATATTGCACTATTGAGAGGAAATACACAAACCACATGGCTCAAGATTGTCCCTACAATAGGCGATCTGTTAGACAGAATTATCAACAACCTTACCCACAGGGTAGATATCAGAACCAAAACCAACAGCCATATCATAGACCACATCAACAATATCAGGCACAATATAGGCCACAACCAGTTCTAGGAAACCAACCACCAGCGCCTGCAAATGTAATTCCAGTTAAGTATGCAGGGGTAGAAGAGAACCTTAATACAGCATTGGTGCTAGTGACCCCACTGATCTCAGAGAATGACTCTCATGCTCATAGTTTAGACTACTCCCATGCTTATTACATAGAATCACCTGAGCATAGTGAGATTTACTCATATCAATATGAGGCACCACCTATGGAACAAAAGTGGGAGCCAGAATACTCCAATGTCATGTACAAAAATCCTAACCCTAGGCCCTAGTTGAGACAAATGAGACCACAAGCCCCTAGAGGACCATGTTTTATATGTCAGGGCCACCATTTCATTCGTGAATGTCCCCACTCACCAACTCTAGGACAAGGACAAAACATCACAATACAAGCCTTTTGTCTTGACTGTGGTAAAGACCATCTCCCTAGAGATTGTCCAAGAAACCCCTCTAGTGCACCCAAGGTTACCCCCATTAATGTGGTAGGCTTAGTGGTGGACTCAAGTGCTAGTAGCAATAACGTGGCTCCTGTACAGGCAGTTACCAAGGCACAAGCCTTAAAACAAGATAAGCCAGCTGAACAATCTGAGTCGAGTGAGTCAGGGGAGCCTAGTAAGAGAAAAACAAGAACATGGAAGGATACTAGAGGGGCAATCGCAAGTGGAATAAAAAGTTATCAGAACTAGAAGAAAACCTGAAAGAAGCGAAAACAAAGATAGAAGATAGTGCATCTCAAAGTACCTCGCATGTCCAAACTCCATCAACACCACCTCATCCCATCCCACCACCCATTGTAAATAAACCATAACCAGGGTCTGCTCTTGCATATCCAACCCCAGAAGGCTTGGACATGATGTTCAAGGCCTACCAGGCTCGACTTCAAGAAGGGCCAAAAGTTGCAAACCTAGACGAGACCTACCCTAGAGCAGATTTAGAGATTGAACGGATGAAAATGTGCATGAAAATGGTAGAACAAGCTCAAGCTATGCTAGAGACTAGTCAAAAGTTGAATCATACAAACTCTGTCAAGTTGGATTTGCATTTCCAGGGCTTACTAGAAAGATTAGAGCAGTTGGTAAACAAACCACAAGTTTCTTTACCTCCATAGGCTCAACCAGTCATTGAGAGAGGAAGATCTCCACCAATGAAAGCTTATGTTCCTAATTCCACAAATGTTGGAACACCTCTTTCAATTCAAGAGTACTCTCAAGAGTTCTTGTGGGAAATACAAGAAGAGAAATGGGCCAAGGAGAAGGGTAACCCCCCTCCTATTCCAGAGATTGATGATCTTCATGATGAGTTTCCCAAAGACATTCGGTCTATCTATGGAGACCAAATAGAGCAATAAGAAGATGAAAAATTAGATTTTGAATCTAATTCTTTACAAGAGTTGCCACAATTCACAGGCCCATGGGAATCTGAATTGCTTCAGATCAGAGCTCCCACAATATTGGTAAGAAATGAAGACTCAGTGGTTCCAAGGAACACCAATGTCGTGAAGAACACTAAGGTTGAGTGTCATCTCACTGTAGAAGAGCTGCTCAAAGCAAAACCTGAGCTATGGAATCATGTGAAGGATGAGGTTCCAGAACTTGATTCCAATATGCCAAAAGGAGGCTCTAAGGACAAAGTACCAGAGATACCTCTAGACAAAATAGGGGACATGAGTGAAGGTGAAGAAAGTAATACTTATCTTCCAATCACCTACCAAGGTTACACAACCAAAGCGATCGTAGATTCACGTGCTAGTGTTGCTATTGCGACCACCTCCTTGTGGAAGCAATGGGGCAAACCCACGTTAAGACCAACTAGAATGAAGCTTCAAATGGCAGATGGTCATTTTGAAAGACCTCTAGGATTGCTCAAAGGGATAACACCAACCATTTGTGGTGTAGAGTTTGAGCACACCTTTGCTATATGTGACTTTGAGAAAAATAATGTCTATGAGATGATCCTAGGAAGACCCTTCCTACGACAATTGCAAATTGTAAAGGACTAGGGAGCCAACTCCTTGTACTTACATCACTTAGGGGTCACCACCACGGTCAATTTGAAGGATTCCACCTTCAGAGATTTACCACCCCTACAGTGGAATCCTATCCACAAAGTGAAAGAAGATTCTATCTTTGTGCATTCTGTAAGTTCACTTGATCCATCATGGTTGCATGAAGATACTCACTTGTGGATGTGCAAGGTCGTAGAGGAAGAGGAAAAGCGCCTAAAAGCAAGAGAAGAAGGAACTTCCCCAGGAGATAGACTAGTTAAAGACCTAGTCTATACACCGATGATATTTCCAGATGAGGAATTTGAGTCTCACGGTTGGACGGAAATCTTGGCCACCATGGACATTGCAGTCAATGAGAAACAATGGACACCTCATTGTGATGAGGAGGGTTATAATATTTCAATGTTCATGTGTCAGCCCCTGCTAGAAGAATGTGACCCTAGTGATGTCAGAGGAACAAGAAAATGACGATGATCTAGAGTCCATTGTGATGGATAGTTGCTTTAACTTAGAGAAGCACTATCTAGAAGATATAGGAGTGTTTACCTAGAAAGAAGAAGAACCTCTCACAAGGGAGTCATTGTTCGAAGTTCTAGAAAATTTCAAGAAATATGAAGTTGAAGACTGAAAAATTTTGGTACGAATGCCTAAGAGAGAGGCCATCATAGGAAAATCATATCATAATAAAGAAAAGACCAAGACGATTGTAGTGAACATTGAAGAGAACGAAGAGAGATGCACGTATATAGGAGATGACCTAAGTGCAAGAGAAGAAATGGAGCTCGTAGCTCTATTAAGGGAATATAAGGATGTGCTTGTGTGGCACTATAGAGACTTGAAGGGGGTAGATCCAAGAATATGCTCTCCTACGATCCCCATGCGTGCTGATGCCAAGCCCACCAAATAGAAGCCCTACACATATAATGACACTTATGCAGCTAAAATAAAAGAGGTTGTGAGTGTGTATTAACCTTAAGAAAGTTAATGCCACTATGATCAAGGATAGTTATCCACTTCCAATCACATAACATTTATTGGAGCGAGTTAGGGCAAGGAAGTTTATAGCTTCCTTGATGGATTTTCAGGTTACAACCAAGTAGCCATTGCCCCAGAAGATCAACACAAGACGGCTTTTGCCACATAGTGGGGAATCTTTGCATTTCGTGTGATGCCATTTGGGCTCACTAATGCACCTGCAACATTCCAGAGACTTATGTATCATGTCTTCAAAGAGTTCTTGCGGAAGAGCTTAGAAGTATATGTGGATGATTTATGTGCTCATTCCTAAGAAAGAAGATACCACATCCATGAGCTCAGAGAGATCTTCAACAAGTGCAGAGAATATCGAGTGTGTGTGAACCCACAAAAGTGTGTGTTCATGGTACGACAAGGTAAAATCTTAGGTCATATTGTTTCTAAGAATGGAATATCTACAGATGAGGATAAAGTTAGAGCCATAGCAGAGCTCCCAAGGCCGAGGAATGTTAAAGAGGTACAAGCCTTTATGGGCCATTGTGGATATTACCGCAGGTTTATCCACATGTATGCGATCATAGCTAAACCTCTTTATGGTTTGTTGACAAATTTTGAGTGTAACAATGAATGCGAAAAATCCTTCAATGAGTTGAAGAGGCGTTTGTGCACAGCACCAATACTGACCACTCCTGATTGGAATAAACCATTCCATGTTCATGTAGATGCATCCAATCATGCAATAGGATGTGTGCTAGCACAACCCACAGGTGAAGGAAATCTTGATTTGCCCATAGCATATGCTAGCAGACAGCTAACTACAGCTGAACGAAACTATACCACAACAGAGGGAGAGGGCTTAGGCATGGTATATGCTGTGAAGAAGTTTAGACACTATCTATTGGCCAATAAGTTCAAGATTTTCACTGATCATCAAGCTTTGTTATATTTGGTCAATAAACCTTGCAACACAGGACAGTCAGTAAGATGGTTCCTCTTACTAATGGAATATGACTTTGAAGTGGTTGTTCGAAAAGGTAGGATCCACCTTAGGGCAGACCACCTTTCTCGCATCACTTCAGGCGAGTCACCACAAGGAGTGTCTGATGAATTGCCCGATGCTTATCTGTTCAATTTAGAAGTTGTTCCTAAATGGGCAAATAAGTTGGTACTAGTCCTAACCTTTGGACCCGCAAATAAGAATGTGAAAACATCACAAGAAGAAATTGTAAAATCACAAAAATATCACATATTGGCAGGAAGCATGTACAAACAAGATACGGAAGATGTACTAGCTTGTTATGTTGAGGACGATGAACATAGTAGTTGGTTGCAACAAGCTCATGAAGGATTGCTAGGAAATCACTATTCTAAACCACGAACATTGCCGAATCTGAAGCGTTTAGGAGTGTATTGGCCTAGCATGGACAAAGAAATACATGAGTGGATTAAGAATTATCGACTGTGCCAAGAGAGGCCCCGAGTGGAGCATGCCACCCTTTATCAAGTGTCATTAATTCCAGATTGGAAAGCTCCATTGGTAGAATTTATGCTATCAAGAACATTACCCAAAGAGTCTAGTTTAGCAAGAAGACGAAGCATGGAGCAAGAGGCTCAAGACTATGCCTTAGTAGGAGACAACCTATACTGAAGAGGCAAAGATGGTTACTTAAGACCATGCGTTCATGAATCAGACTATTTGAAAGTCCTAGAAACTGCACACAGTGGTGTTGCAAGTTGACACTTTGGTCCTGATCGAGTAATCAAGGCCATTCTATTCTCAGGACTTTGGTGGCCCACTCTTCATATGGATGCACATACCTATGTGAAGAAATGTGACACATGCCAACGTGCACAATATCCAGTTAGAAAAGACGAGATGACTTTGAGGCCAATGATGGGAGGACGTGCATTCTCGAAGTGGAGCATAGACTTTGTAGGTCCTATTAACCCCCCAGCTAGAAACTCACATGCAAAGTACATTATTTTATCCATAGATTACCTTAACAAGTGTGTAGAAGTGAAAGCCATGACAAAGAATGATGCTCAAACAACATCTAAGTTCTTATTCGAGAATGTGTTCATGAGATATGGATTACCGATAGGGTTAGTAAGTGATAGAGGTATGCACTTCTTGAACGGAGTCATTGAAAATCTGCTCCAAGAATTCTTGGTAGTACATAAGAAGTCTGCCCCCTATCATCCACAAGGTAACGGACAAGCTGAGAGCACAAACAAGATCCTATGTAACGTATTGACAAAACTAGTAAATAATAAACGCTCTGATTGAGACAAACAGCTTCATCATGCTGTTTGG
Organism: Ceratopteris richardii; assembly: GCA_020310875.1. NCBI lineage: Eukaryota > Viridiplantae > Streptophyta > Polypodiopsida > Polypodiales > Pteridaceae > Ceratopteris > Ceratopteris richardii. Next base: position 11,666,168 of record CM035439.1, read on the forward strand.
GCTTATCGCGTTGCCTATAAAATGGTACTGAATGCCACCCCATTTCAGATGGTCTTTGGACAGAATGCTGTGCTACCATTAGATTTCCTAATCCCAGCATTAAAAGTAGCACAAGAGCATGAGTGGAATGGACATGAGTTGTCCTCTAGGATCTTTGATCTAGAACGCTTCGGTGAGACGAGGCTACGAGCGGCAGTAGGCATCTATGCTGCAAAGAAAAGACAAAAGGTTTACTTTGATGCACACATCAAGGATAAAGGATTGAAAGAAGGCAACTTAGTGCTGGTAAAGCAACATGCCCGTAAATTGGAAAAGCGAGGATATGGACCCATGATCATTAGTAGAATTTCCACTAGCGGTGCTGTTCAATTGGCCACTTTAGAAGGTGATATCTTGCCAAACTATATAAGTGGTTGTCGAGTCAACTTATACCAAGAACCTCTTACAAAGGATATGCTAATGAGACTCAACACTGCTAAGAAGCAAAAAGAAGAGGAGTTAAGGGTTAGAGAAGAAGCAGGCAGAGGCTAGAGAGCGCATAAGGCGAAATAAGTTAAGGAAACTAGGCCTAGATGTCAACCCGAAAGCCCCAAAATATCACATGGACATGTGCCAAAAATCGGGCTTAATTACTTCTCAAAGAATCGATCGACGCCCCTTTGTGACCATAGAGATAGGACAAGGAAAGTGTGTGAGAACTGTGAAAGCATTGATTGACTCAGGTGCAACAACTAGTGCAGTTAGACTTTTCTACTGCCAAAGACTTGCAGTTGAACATCAATCCTATAGAAGCCTATCTCATAGGATTGGGAGGGGTGGAAACCGCTTGTGTGGGTGAGGTGGAACTCCCCATCTCTCTTCAAGATGTTCCAATGGGAGTCAAAATGCTAGTGTGTCAAGATGATGACCTTACTGAACCACTTGTCTTGGGTCAAGATTGGATTTTTGACCATGCAATCAACTTAAACCTCAAAAGCCGACTTCTTCAAGTTTGGGTACATGAACAATGCATTACACTAGAGTTAGAAAACTGCATGCTCACAGATTATGGTGTCACATATTCTCTTAGGACTAATCTTAGAGAAGAAGAAGTTGTATGTGTCCAAAGCTCTATGATGCAGAAGGATGCTGCCTCCAACAAAAGAGTTAGAGACGCGTTGAGACTCCCTTCTTGTACAAAGTCTCAGCCATCTGTAGTAGTTCAACCACACTGGCAAGAGAAACAATACATGACAACTGCTATATCAAATAGACAACGGGATTTCAAGAAGAAAGGAGTGCCCGACATGAAGCAGATCTAGGTACGCAAAGGAGAACAACCACTAGCCTTGCCCACACAATTCCCACCCATGCAAGCCAACAATGTGAAGACCAGAACCAAGCAACCATGACCAGCTCAACAAGAAGGTCTGCGACAAATTTGGGTGCCTACGAAATTAGTTGTAGCTCAACAAGGGTGATTACACATGTGGGTCCCAAAAGGACTAATACATGCACCTAGGCCTATGCTCTCCACCATGCAAAAGGTCTCAACCAAGAAGCCAAGGAGAGAAAAGGGAAAGAATTGAGCATACAGACCACAAGAGGATAGACTCACCTCTTTGGCAATAGTTAGAAGAGTGGGCCCCACAGAACCAAAGAGCCAACCACAAAGGATCAAAGCCTCAAGAAACCATCCAAACATGGAGCAGCCGAACATTCTCAAATGGATCCCTATGAGGAGGAAGGATCAGTTTTCATCTCGAGATCCAATGGATACCTCCAAGAAAGATGGCATCAACATCCGCAAATAACATCGAAAGCCTCGACGAGCGACAACCATGTACTCCTTGCACAACCCTGTCTTTTGCACCATTCAGGTCATGCATTTCCAAGGTATGCATTAATATAGGGCCACATTACATGGCCGTGCATAGACACATTTGAGAGTCCCATGCACAGGAGCACATTGACATATGTCAATTATTTTTTCTAATACTAACATATGTCTTCTTGTCTGGTGACATTATTCCTCTCTTAAAAAGAAAAAGAAGACAAGAGAAAGAGAGAGTTTGTTCTTAGGTTTGGCTCATGGAACATGAATGTGTCATGCTTAGTTGAAGGTGGAACCACTGATTACTCGACATTTATCAGTTTTGATAGAAGTGTGTCTCGGCTAGCAGAATGATATTATTGTTGCCTTATCTGGTAGATGTCAAGCACTTGGCATGAACATGGCATCCACAACTATTGTTTCCCCTTACCATGCTAGGAGGGAAGAGCTTGAAGGTCCACAACTTGAGCGATGCTTAACTACTGTACGTACAAGAGCATCCAAGGAGATATCTACAAGGGGTAGTTTGGTACCTGAAAATCCTTGCCCGTATATTGGGTGAGAAGACTCTTGCTTATGGTGAGCTAAAGAGAATATGTGAAACTAAGCTTGGTGTAGTTACCCAATGTTGTTTGTAAAGGAATATAAAGAAATTCAATTCTCAGTATTTGGCAAATGTTGCTTTGAAAAGAGAAGACAGGACCAAGCACTCAAAAAAAAAAAAAAATCAGTGGACCATCAACACGGACATTCATCGACAATGTTCCATCACAAATGCCAGGTGTACAACATGAAGAGATAAACATCGATCGACCCTTCACCATGATTAGGAAACCTCTTTGTCGACATACCCTTGAGCAGTTAGCTCAAGACCCCCAATTTTTGCACCATACTTCTTCCAATGCATTTTCCAAGTAAGCATGCATAGGGCTACATTACAAGGCCGTGCACAAGGCACATATTTCCTCAACCCATGCACAAACACACTTACCCATCATTCATTATGGGTTACCAGTACTTGGCATGACTCCCATGAACATCACCTTTGGAAGATCTAGAGGCCATCAATGGAGACTCACAACGACACATTCATGTTGGAATCCAAAGATGAAGCAAATATCACAGGACTACAACTTGCACAAGCTCAAAGAGACAAATGAAGAACTGGCCAATCGATCTTGCCACATTTGGAAGATAGACGGCTCTCATTTCTACAAAAAGGACACTACCTCTCAAAGCACTACCTAGAACAACCATTACCACAAGGGTCTATCAGGGACGACAGACTCTAGAGGGGGGGGGAGTGTTGAAGCTCAAGGTCAAGGACAAGCATAATAAGTGCAACAGAGAAGTGGACACACAAGAAGAAGGAGCACATAGGGAGCTCCAAGAAGTGTATGTCAAATTTTCAAAAGAAATCCCTATAAAATAGTGATTTTCATCACTAAAAACCATTGCAAATATCATTTCCCCTTTTGTAGCTCCATTTTGTGCAACCCGAGGAGTCCTCGAGCTTGAGGAGCACAAAAGTATAATCCTACCAATTTTCATATTTATTAGACTCGTTTGAGCCCTCAAATAAGCCCTAGAACCTAATTTTTAACTAGGCCAGACACTAGGTCTGGACAGGGCCAAAACTAGTCAAAAAACTATAAAAAGAGCTAGAGAGCTCATTTTTGAGGTTAGCTTGTTAGAGAGTGAGATTGTTAGAGAATAGAGCTTTTGTAAGAGATTTCTTGTGCAATAGAAGCTTCCCATTGTTCCTCTCTTTGCTCTTATCGTGTGCGGGTGTGTGTGTATGTGTGTGCATGCTTGTGTGCTTTCACTCACATGTTGAAAGTTTTTCAAGCTCAAGAGTGTGGGAACATGCCCCAAATTGAACCTTCCACATCATCCACAATCAAAGGAGGCTGATTTCCATGAGTTTGAGGCATCCAATTATGCCCATAATGGAAAGAAGTTGATTAGAGAAGATTTAGCTCACCTCTTGATGTGATTGGACCTCACTTTTGACATGTATATGTTTTTGATTGGTTAAAGAGGTTAGTAGGTGGTCTTTAAAACCTCTAATGAGTTGTATTATGACTTAGAGTCGTGGAAATACGTGCCCAAGCTGCCCCCTTGCTTAAGCACACCCCCTACTAGCTGTTCTCTGCATATTTTGCAAAAATTTCACTTTTACACACTCTATCTACCTAGATGTTTTTGGCAGACCCCCCGGTCTTGTAATTGTTGTTTCTCCTTCATCCGGAATCCATTTGCAATGATTTTTGTCTTGTTGGAAAGCTTATAAGTTCTACTTTGTCTGTTATAAGTCTCAGGTTCAGTGCCTGCACATGTGCAGAGAAATGTCCAGAATAGTGTCTGTCTAGTTAGCTCATACTCTGTGAAGAGATCAAGTTATCTGTTTTGTTGCAGCTGGTTGAGGCATCATCCTGTATTCAAATGGAGTGATTTTACTCTCATTTGAAAGCTCTTAAAGTCTAGTTTATGCCTAAAAAATTTCATTTTCAATCTCTGCATATACTCAGAGAAACTCAGAAAATACAGAGCCTATGTCTAAAAAATTTGAGGATCCTAGGAGGGTTCATTTGCTTTTGTTGTGCACATAGGAGTGTTTATCCTCCAACAGTGGTATCAGAGCTATAAGTGGAGTATCAAGGAGAGAAGAAGGAGCTACTGAAGTGAAGTGAAGACTTCATCAAATTTCGAAGGAAGGAAGCAAAGAACGGGCACGTCAACAACAAGGGGAAGCAAATACATCATCAAATCAAAGACGAAGCTTCATCAAGAGGAGTAGCTCTATTTTTTGAGGTAAAAGCCATCCTTTTCAACTTCATTGCATCAAGGGGGAGGTTCAAAAGAGTTAGGAGGCACCATGGCTGATCTCAATGCTCAGATTGAGAAGCTCGAAAAAGGAAACTACCAACCATGGCGATTTAGAATAAGCAATTTTTTGATGGGGAAAGGTTTGTGGGGACTTGTGAGTGGTGGAGAGCCAAAACCCTACATAGATGAGGTAAATCCAACCAATGACCAGAGAAGAGCAGTAAGAGAGTGGGATGAAAGGGACAAAAGGGTCATTTTCATTTTATCTCAGCATATTAGCAACTCTATGGTAGGGCATATTCAAGATTTGGATACATCGAAGAAGGTGTGGGAGTGCTTGGAGAGATTGTACTCAACCTCCACAAAAGCTAGAAAAATTCAGCTCAAGAATGAGCTAAATAATCTTAGGAAAAGCCCCTCTCAAGGTGCTAATGATTACATATTAAAGGTTAAAGAGCTTGCAGATGCACTAGGGTCAATCGGTTGTGCCCTAGATGATGATGATCTTGTCGCCCACACCCTAAATGGACTTAGGGATGATGAAAAATGGAGGGCTTTCACAACTTCAGTGTATGTAAGGGACTCTCTTCCTGATTTTGATCAACTAATCACTCTCATGGTGATAGAGGAGATGAACCTTGGTGGTCATAATGCCAAGGATAGCCAAGGGCAATTGTTGTATGCAGGTAGAGGAAGAGGAAGACACAACCGAGGTGCTACAAGAGGAAGAGGAAGATATCAAAGCAACCAAGGAGGTCAAGGACAACAAGAAAATGCAGGTCAAAGAGGTGGAAGAGCCACAAATAGACGAAGAGGTGCAAGATTTGGTGGAAGAGGACAAGCCACTTCAAATGGATGCTTTGTATGCGGTAAGCCCGGTCATTTTGCAAATGAATGCTATCATAGAGCTCAAAGACAAGGGAATCAAAGCAACAACAACAATTATAGAGGGCAAGGTAATTATGCAAACACATCATCCAGCCAAGGGAATGATTATTTACTTGCCATGAGGTATGGTGAAGATACAACTCAAGCTAGTGAAGATGTATGGTATGTAGACAGTGGATGTAGCAATCATATGTCATGTCGAAAGGATCTTTTTAGTAATTTGCAGGTCCCAAAGCATGAAGGGCATGTGGAAACAGGTGATAACTCAGAACATACCATTCAACATGTGGGAGATATCAGTTTGGAAGGAAATCAAAGAGCAAAGTGCTTATCAGAGGTATTACATGTCCCTACTATTACCAAAAACTTGATTTCGGTAGGCCAAATGGTAGAAAAAGGCTATCAAGTTAGGTTCAATGAAAGAGGATGTTTTGTTGAGGATCCAAGGGTAGGTTTCAAGCTCATAGCAAAAGGAAAAAAGCAAGGGAGAATGTTCATAATGGACATAAATCAGCCACACCATTCAATGTATGTCACATATGGAGACAAGAGGATAGCAGATTTGGATCTATGGCATAAACGAATAGGTCACATCAACCTACAAAAGCTCAAGGACATGCAAAGGAGGAGCTTGGTAAGAGGCCTACCAAATTTTACATCTAAAATGTTGCATGAAATTTGTGTAGCTTGCCAACAAGGAAAACAATCAAGGCTGCCCTTCAAGAAGAGTACCTATGTAAGTGCAAATGTTTTAGACCTCATTCACACGGATGTTTGGGGTCCAACAAGAGAAGCATCCCTTGCTGGAAATAGGTATTTTGTAACCTTCATTGATGACTTTTCAAGAAAAGTGTGGTTGTATTGCATTAGAAACAAATCAGATGTGTTCCACTACTTCAAGAAATTCAAAGCACAGGTGGAGAAGGAATCTGGCAAGTTTATCAAAACTTTGAGATCCGATGGAGGGGGAGAGTATTTCTCCCATGAATTTTCTGAATTTTTGCAGGTCAATGGCATCAAAAGGCAATTTACATGCAGGTATACGCCTCAACAAAATGGGGTAGCAGAGAGAAAGAACAGACACATAGCAGAGGTAGCAAGGTGTATGCTCAATGAAATGAATATGCCGCATTGTTATTGGGGAGAGGCTACATATACAGCCACATACATCATGAATAGATGTCCTACATCAGGTATACATCATCTAACCCCTGAGGAAGCATGGAGTGGAAGAAAACCTTGCATTTGACATCTTAGAATCTTTGGTTGTATATGCTATGTACATGTACCTCAAGAGTTGAGGTCAAAGTTAGATGCCAAATCTGAAAGGTGTATTTTTTTGGGATATTCTATGGAACAAAAGGGGTATAAATGCTATAATCCCATCACCAAGGAGCTGAAGGTAAGTAGGGATGTTGTCTTTGATGAGTTGAAGCCTTGGTATGCATGCACAAGTCCATTGCAGGTTGAAGACATAGGTGAGACAGATTTGAAGAATGATGATAGAGTTCAAGTAAGCATGGACTTAAGTGGTCCAAGCAACTCATGCAACACAAGGGCACCCTCACCATGGAGTGGAAGGCTTAGGGAAAGAGAGACCAACTCTGAAGAAAGCAAATTCAAAGGCAAAGAGAAGATTTCAATTGAAGAAGGAAGCTATGTGGACGAGAGCATGTTGGAAGATGAAGAGATAGAAGAAATTCAAACTCCAGGAGTGGCAAAACAAAGAAAGAAGATGGCAACCACACCCAAAGGAAGTGAAAGAAGGTCTTCAAGAGTAAGATATCCAGTACAAAGGTTAACATATGATAATTTCATTGCACAGCATTATGCATACATGACTCAGGTAATCAAGGACAAGGAACCAACTAGTTATGAAGTGCTAAGGATTGCAAGGAATGGCAAGAGGCAATGAAGGAAGAGCTCAAAGCACTTGACGAGAACCATACTTGGAGCTTGGTACCAGCTCAAGAAGGCATGAAGGTGATAGGTAATAAGTGGGTTTACAAAATTAAAAGAAATTCAGATGGTTCCATTGCTAGGTACAAAGCAAGGTTGGTGGCGAAAGGCTTCTCCCAAAGCTACGGGATAGATTATGATGAAACTTTCAGCCCCGTAGCCAAGATGCCAACAATTAGGACTTTGATTGCAGTGGCCACATCAAGGAAATGGAGCTTATATCAGTTGGATGTGAAGAATGCCTTCCTCAATGGAGAGCTTGAAGAAGTAGTCTACATGAGCCAACCTCAAGGATTTGCTAGTATGAGGTACCCAAATCATGTTTGCAAGCTAAAGAAAGCATTATATGGACTAAAGCAAGCCCCAAGTGCCTGGAATCAGAGGTTAGTGGATTATTTATCAAGTTGTGGATACAAAGAAAGTGTTGCAGATCCATCACTTTACATGAAGAAGCAAGGAGACAAGATGGTATACATATGCATCTATGTGGACGATTTGATCATCACAGGAAGTGATATTGCAGGTATTAAAGATATCAAATCAAAGCTAGGGAAGGAGTTCAAGATATCTGATCTTGGAACACTAAATTACTTCTTGGGAATAGAGGTAATCTATGCACACAATGGCATCTTCTTGATTCAAAGAAAATACTTGTTGGATGTGCTATACAGTTTTGGTATGAGTGGTTGTAAGCCACTTTCTCAGCCCATGGAGCCCAATACAAAGTTGGTTGCAGGTCAAGGAGAGGCTATACAAGATATTACACTATATAGAAGCATAATTGGTTCATTAATTTATGCTACATTCACTAGACCTGATCTTGCATATGTAGTAGGTGTTCTCTCTCAATTTTTGCATGCACCTACTCATGATCATCTTATGGCGGCAAGAAAGGTGCTTCATTACATCAAGCACACCATCAACCAAGGTCTATTTTATTCATATGATGCTGATCTAAGTGTCAAAGGATATAGTGATGCTGATTGGGCAGGTAGCAAGGATGATCGAAGGAGTACATCGGGTTATGTTTTCATGATAGGTACAAAAGTGATCTCTTGGAGCTCTAAGAAGCAACCCACTGTTGCTCTTTCATCCACAGAGGCTGAGTACAGAGGTTTAGCATTGGCTACATGTGAGCTATTATGGCTTAAGAAGATACTTAAGGACTTGGAAGTGGAAGTGGAGGAGTTTCCTCTTTATGGAGACAACATTTCAAGCATCTATCTAGCTAACAATCCCATGTTTCATGCAAGGAGCAAGCACATAGAGGTTCATTACCACTTCGTTAGAGAAAAGGTGATGGCAAAAGAGCTAGATATAAGGTATGTGAACACTAAAATGCAGGTTGCAGACATGATGACAAAGTTTCTTGAAGGTACAAAGCTTGGAGGATTCAAGGAAGCTATCAACGTAAGAGACATAGGCTGAAGCAACAAAGGAAAAGACTTGAGCTTGAGGGGGAGTGTTGAAAGTTTTTCAAGCTCAAGAGTGATGTTCCTCAAACTCGTGGAAATCAGCCTCCTTTGATTGTGGATGATGTGGGGTAGAGAAGATTTAGCTCACCTCTTGATGTGATTGGACCTCACTTTTGACATGTATATGTTTTTGATTGGTTAAAGAGGTTAGTAGGTGGTCTTTAAAACCTCTAATGAGTTGTATTATGACTTAGAGTCGTGGAAATACGTGCCCAAGCTGCCCCCTTGCTTAAGCACTGTTGGAACAAGCCAATCACAAATTGGTGATTATAGAGATCTTGAAGAAGGTTTATGGTCAGAATGAAGTGAAGGAAAACACTTGTGAAAGTGAAGAAGATTTCAGGGTGATGTCTTGTACACATATGTACATATAAGTGAAGAATCTTGTAAATTGAGTATAGTAAAACCTTTAGGATGATAAAGAGCAATGTCATAGATACGGGATGAGTCTAAAGTCATGTATATATAAGTTAATGATGACAAGAAATATGTATGAGAGTCATTTGTAGATGAAAAACTTTAGAAAGATGTGTAGAGAGTTTTTTCCCAGAAAATAGCGACGGGTTTTTCTCTGAGTGCTCTCTGTCTAATCATGTGGATCAGAATTCCTTTTGTACACATCTAATTGAGAAGCTAATGAAGCTATGTCTAGAGTTTCAGAATCTAATTCCTCTCCTACTGTGAGAATGATCAATAGGAACATTCATATGTAGAATGTGAAAACAGAAGTTTGAGAGTAGCGCACTTTTCCGTCTCAGTTTTTTGCTTAGATCTGAGTGTATACTGTAAAGTTTTTGATGAGTGAGCACTTAAAATCTAAGTTAGGAGATAGGGAAGCTATGTCTAAAAGCATTTAGCAAAACGGGTTTCAGATTGGGAGAAATCAACTTAAGAAGTTGACTATGTCGAAGGCGCAACTTCTGAGAGACATTTTCTGACATATCTTTGATCTTAATGATCAAATTAAACTTTTGGTGATTAGTTTTGAGAACTAATGATTGACATGATTGCGCAAAGGTATTGCGAATACTTGTGCATCATTTACTTGAAAAAATTTGAAGTTTTATACAGGTAATGAAGTTGATTCCTGAAGCAGACTTTCTGAAGTAGACACTTCTTCACTCAGAGAAGTGTTGATTGAAGTTTTGGTAAAGAAGAACATTGTTTGTGTAAAGTTTGGTTTATAACTGACATAGAAGTGTTCTTAAGTTAGTATAGATCAAACCTTTGGAGATTAAGAGGTCTCCAACAGTGGTATCAGAGCTGAAGGTGAAATACAAGAGAAGAAAAGACAATTGAAGTTCCGATTGGTGCAGATATTGGAGATCTTCCAAATCAAAGGAGGACAAGGACAAATTATTGAAGATAACTTGCAGAAGTTCAAAGCACGAGTTCGAAAAGAATCAAGAAGGACAAGGCTCACATTAAAGGTACACTTTATCCTCATAAACCATAGTAATTGCAGATACAGAAGGTCAAGGATGGGAGAAAGCTTGCAGATTGATAAGCTAGATAGGGAGAACTATCCAGCATGGTCCATGAGGATGGAGCCACACCTCATGAGTAAAGATTTGATGGCCTTCATTACAGGAGATGAAGAAAAACCTGAATTTGCAGATCCTAGTATTCCAACTAGGGAAGAGCTTGCAAATTTGAAGACTTGGATGAGAAAGGATGCTCAAGCAAGGAGTATCATTTACATGGCTGTAAATGATTATCTTCTACCTCACATCAGAGGTTTGGAAAGTGCTACAGATGTTTGGAATGCCTTGGAAGAGCATTTTCAAAATACAACTAAGTCAAGGAAGTCCTCACTATGGGTTGAGTTCACAACCTTCAAGAAGAAGAGCTCACAATCAATTTCTGATTATGTGGCAAGGATGAAGGATATTGCAAATAGCTTGGGAGCAGTGGATGAAGACATTGAAGAGGAAAAGTTGGTAAGACAAATACTTACAGGTTTGAGCGGAGATGAGAAGTGGAAGCCTTTCATATTGTCCATAGAGTTGTCACTTGATCACTTTACTCCTGATCTTAATCAATTGCTAGGACACATGCTAACCTTTGAGCAGGATCTTAAAGGAGACAATGATAGAAGTACAAGTCAAGCTATGTACTCCAAGGACAAGAAAAAGAATGGCAAGGGAAAGCAATCGAATGATGATGAAGGGAATTCAAATCAAGCTAACTTCACAAAAGGGAAGATGAATTTCAGAGGTAAAGGAAGAGGAGGTAAGAACAAAGATAATGCTAAAGCTTGTTGGATTTGTGGCAGAACTAATCATTTGGCAAATGATTGTTGGTATAACAATCAAAATGGTGGAAACAATAATCAGAATTATAATCAAAGAGGTAGAGGAGGCAGAAACCAAAGAGGCAATTTCAGAGGGAGAGGTGGTAGGACATCATATGGTAGAGGTGGTGGAAGAAACTTCCAATCTCAGTCCTACAACAATAATTATTACAATTATGCATCAGATCAGAAGGATGATATGACTCTTATCTTGAATGCAACTCATGAATCAATGGGAGAAGATCAAAGAGTGTTTTATATTGACTCAGGGTGTAGCAACCATTTGAGTGGGAATCTATCCTTGATGACTGATATGGAAGCAAGGGTGAATGGACATACAGTTCAAACAGGTGATAATACCAAACATAAAGTGGAGAGCATTGGATCAGTGAAGACAAAGAGTGGAAGTACACTTCTGAGCAAGGTACTTTATGTTCCTACTATTCCTAAAAATTTGATAAGTGTAGGGCAAATTGTGGAGAAAGGATATGAGGTAAGATTCACAAATGATGGTGTTTATGTGCAAGATCCAAATCAGGGATATAGAAACATAATTGCAGGAAAAAAGGAAGGAAGGTTGTTCACCCTCAAAGTCCAAGGTAATGTGGGACATGCATTATTTACTTATGGAAGTCAAAAGGTATCTGAATTAGACCTATGGCATAAAAGGCTAGGTCATTTCAATGAGAGAGCTATAAAAGAAATGTCAAAGAATCAGGTGGTGCTTGGATTGCCAAATATTGAAGGGCAACATATGGTGTACAAGTGTGAAGCTTGTCAATTAGGTAAAGCACATAAAGGTTCTTACAATAAATCAGGGTACAAGTATTCAAATATGCTTGAATTGGTTCATACAGATGTATGGGGTCCCTCAAGGGACTATAGCATAAATGGATCCAGATATTATGTGTTGTTTGTTGATGATGCAACCAGGTGGATTACTTTGTATGTAATCAAGGATAAATCAGAAGTTTTCAAGACATTCAAACATTTTCATGCCTATGCAGAAAGGATCACAGGGCAAAAGCTTAAGAGGTTAAGGTCAGATGGAGGGGGAGAGTATTTCTCTAAAGAGTTTGATGATTATTTGTGGAATGCAGGTATAAAAAGAGAAGTAATTTGCAGGTACTCCCCTCAACAGAATGGAGTAGCAGAAAGGAGGAATAGGACTCTTGTAGAATTTGCAAGAGCTATGATGAAGGAAAAGAATTGTCCAAATTACTTATGGGCAGAAGCCATTAACACTCCAACATACCTTGTGAACAGGTTGCCTTGTAAAGCATTGGATGGAGGAACCCCTTATGAAGCATGGTGGGGTAAGAAACCTACCCTTGATCATTGTAAAGTATTTGGATGTATTGCATATGCTTATGTTCCTTCACAGTTAAGACATAAGCTAGAACCAAAAGCAGAGAAGTATGTGTTTATTGGATATGATGATAGACAGATGGGTTACAGGTTGTGGAGTCCATCCACAAAGCAATTTCTTGTTACCAAAGATGTGACATTTGATGAGCAAAATACATGGTATACAGGATCACCAAATGATTATGCAGGTGTTGAAGAAATACAAAGGAAAGGAAAGGCAAAAGTAAAAGTGTATGAAGAAATTGTTGATGAAGTTGACTCTAGAAGTAGATTGCAGGATCATGTAGAAGAAGGGCCAAGATTTGATCCAGAGTCAAATGAGGCTGAAACTTCGAGAAGTGCAGAAATCAGAAGATCTACAAGGGAAAGGAAAGAACCTATAAGGTATAGTTATGATACATCTTTCCTAACAACAAAAGATTATGCTTACATTGTGAAGACAGAAGAAGATCCAACCACTTATGAAGAAGCCAAAGGTAAACAGAATTGGGAGAAGGCAATGCAGGAAGAGTATGATGCTCTACTTGAAAATGAAACTTGGGAATTAGTACCAAGACCAAAGAATCAGAAAGTCATTGGATGTAAGTGGGTGTATAAAACAAAGAGGTTTGCAGATGGTAAGGTGTCTAGATACAAGGCTAGACTTGTGGTCAAAGGTTTTGCCCAAACTTATGGGGTAGATTATGATGAAACCTTTAGTCTTGTTGCTAAGATGTCTACAATTAGGACATTGATTGCTATTGTTGCTTGTAAGGGATGGAAATTATCACAATTGGATGTGAAAAATGCATTTTTAAATGGATACATTGCAGATGAAGTATACATGGAGCAACCAGAAGGCTTCATGGAATCAATTGGATCAGATTATGTGTGTAAGCTGAAGAGAGCCTTATATGGGTTGAAGCAAGCCCCAAGAGCTTGGAATTACAGATTGGTCAAGTTCTTGAATGAATGTGGATTTCAAGCATCAAAGGCAGATAGTAGCTTGCTAGTGAAGGCAAGTGAAAATGGATACATTTACATGTGCATTTATGTTGATGATATTATTGTTACAGGAACAGATGCTCAAGGAATCAATGAACTCAAAAAGCAAATAGAGAAGGAGTTTAAGATAAGTGATTTGGGAAACTTATCTTATTTTCTAGGAATGCAGATTGTGTATACTCAACATGGAGTATATGTTTCACAAGAGAGGTATTTGAAGAATCTTCTAGTCAAATTTAACATGGAAGATTGCAAGACCTCAACTACACCATTGGAGGTAAATCATAAATTAAGCAGGTATGGAGGTGAAGAATTCAATGATATGAAGAAATATCAGAGTTTGGTAGGTAGTTTAATCTATGCTACCTTGACAAGGCCAGATTTATCATATGCAGTAGGTGTGTTGTCACAATTTATGCATTGTCCAAAGAAGACTCATTGGATTGCAGCTCAAAGGGTACTCAGATATATCAAAGGAACCCTAAGTGAAGGTTTGTATTATGGTTTCACTTCTGATACAAGAATCAAAGTGTTTAGTGATGCAGATTGGGCAGGTGACTCAGATGATAGAAGGTCTACTCATGGGTATCTCTGTTATGTTGGAGATAAACTAGTTTCTTGGTGTTCAAGGAAGCAACATACAGTTGCTTTATCATCCACAGAAGCTGAGTATAAGGGAATGGTAGAAGCTGCAAAAGAAGTGATATGGTTGAAGACCTTGATGAAAAGTTTTGAGACTGATCATAGTACTCCAATTATTTTTGGAGACAATATGAGTTCTTTGTATTTGGCAGCTAACCCTGTTTTTCATGCCAGGACTAAGCATATAGAGATTCAGTATCATTTCTTGAGGGAAAAGGTACTAGATAAAGAGATTGAAGTGATGTACACTCCAACAAAAGAACAAGTGGCAGATATGATGACAAAGAGCTTGGATGGACCTAAGCTACAGAGATTCAAGGAGATGGCAGGAGTGAAGAAGAATGGAATAATCACAATTAGTGATTGAGGGGGAGCTGTTGGAACAAGCCAATCACAAATTGGTGATTATAGAGATCTTGAAGAAGGTTTATGGTCAGAATGAAGTGAAGGAAAACACTTGTGAAAGTGAAGAAGATTTCAGGGTGATGTCTTGTACACATATGTACATATAAGTGAAGAATCTTGTAAATTGAGTATAGTAAAACCTTTAGGATGATAAAGAGCAATGTCATAGATACGGGATGAGTCTAAAGTCATGTATATATAAGTTAATGATGACAAGAAATATGTATGAGAGTCATTTGTAGATGAAAAACTTTAGAAAGATGTGTAGAGAGTTTTTTCCCAGAAAATAGCGACGGGTTTTTCTCTGAGTGCTCTCTGTCTGATCATGTGGATCAGAATTCCTTTTGTACACATCTAATTGAGAAGCTAATGAAGCTATGTCTAGAGTTTCAGAATCTAATTCCTCTCCTACTGTGAGAATGATCAATAGGAACATTCATATGTAGAATGTGAAAACAGAAGTTTGAGAGTAGCGCACTTTTCCGTCTCAGTTTTTTGCTTAGATCTGAGTGTATACTGTAAAGCTTTTGATGAGTGAGCACTTAAAATCTAAGTTAGGAGATAGGGAAGCTATGTCTAAAAGCATTTAGCAAAACGGGTTTCAGATTGGGAGAAATCAACTTAAGAAGTTGACTATGTCGAAGGCGCAACTTCTGAGAGACATTTTCTGACATATCTTTGATCTTAATGATCAAATTAAACTTTTGGTGATTAGTTTTGAGAACTAATGATTGACATTGCGCAAAGGTATTGCGAATACTTGTGCATCATTTACTTGAAAAAATTTGAAGTTTTATACAGGTAATGAAGTTGATTCCTGAAGCAGACTTTCTGAAGTAGACACTTCTTCACTCAGAGAAGTGTTGATTGAAGTTTTGGTAAAGAAGAACATTGTTTGTGTAAAGTTTGGTTTATAACTGACATAGAAGTGTTCTTAAGTCAGTATAGATCAAAGCTTTGGAGATTAAGAGGTCTCCAACAAGCACACCCCCTACTAGCTATTCTCTGCATATTTTGCAGAAATTTCACTTTTACACACTCTATCTATCTAGATGTTTTTGGCAGACCCCCCGGTCTTGTAATTGTTGTTTCTCCTTCATCCGGAATCCGTTTGCAATGATTTTTGTCTTGTTGGAAAGCTTATAAGTTCTACTTTGTCTGCTATAAGTCTCAGGTTCAGTGCCTGCACATGTGCAGAGAAATGTCCAGAATAGTGTCTGTCTAGTTAGCTCATACTCTGTGAAGAGATCAAGTTATCTGTTTTGTTGCAGCTGGTTGAGGCATCATCCAGTATCCAAATGGAGTGATTTTACTCTCATTTGAAAGCTCTTAAAGTCTAGTTTATGCCTGCAAAATGTCATTTTCAATCTCTGCATATACTCAGAGAAACTCAGAAAATTTAGAGCCTATGTCTAAAAAATTTCAGGATCTTAGGAGGGTTCATTTGCTTTTGTTGTGCACATAGGAGTGTTTATCCTCCAACATCACACACTTGTGCCTTCACTCACTCATGGTATTCATACCGGTCCTCACGTGTCCGCGGATTGACAAGTAAAGGAGGTGGTGCTTACACTTGAGCTACACCAGAGGATATGTTAATGAGACTCAACACTTCTAAGAAGCAAAAAGAAGAAGAGTTGAGGGTCGGAGAAGATGCACAGGTAGAGGCTAGAGAGTGCATTAGGTGAAATAAGTTAAGGAGACTAGGCCTAGATGTCAATCCAAAAGCCCCAAAATATCACATGGACATGTGCGAAAAATCGGGCATAATTACTTCTCGCATAATCGATCGATGCCCCTTTGTGACTGTGGAGGTAGGACGAGGAAAGAGTGTAAGGATTGTGAGAGCCTTGGTTGACTCAGGTGCAGCAACTAGTGCAATTAGACTTTCACACTGCCAAGACCTATAGTTGAACATCAAGCCCATAGAAGCCTATTTCATAGGTTTGGGAGGTGTGGAAACCCCTTGTTTGGGCGAGGTGGAACTTCCCATCTACCTTCAAGATGTTCCAATGAAACTCAAAATGCTAGTGTCTCATGATGAGGACCTTATAGAGCCACTTGTCTTGGATCAAGATTGGATTTATGACCATGCAGTCAACTTGAACCTAAGAAGTCAGCTTCTTCAAGTTTGGGTACATGAACAATGCATTAGCGTAGAATTAGAGACTTGCATGAGCACAAATCCTAGTCGCACACATTCTCTTCGTTCCTCTAGGCCCAATCTTGGCAAAGAAGATGCTGCATGTGTCAATAGCTCTATGAGGCAAAAGGACTCAATCATGGAAGACGAGGCTCAAGGGCAAGCAGACTCCTCCTCTAGTGCAAAGACTAATGCGGTCACAACAACTCAACCAAAAAAGCAAGCGAAACACTACATGAACACTGCTATATCAAGTAGACAAAGGGAGTTCAAGAAGAAAGTAGTCCTAGAGATGAAGGAGATTTGGGTACGAAAATGAGAGAAGCCATGAGCTTTGCCACAACTGTTCCCATCCAAGCACGCTAATCATGCTAAAAGAAGAATCCAGCAACTAGAACAAGCTCCACCACCAAGTATCCGACAAATTTGGGTGCCTAAGAAATTAGTTGTAGCTCAACAAGGACAATTACACATGTGGGTACCCAAGAAGATCTTACACACACCACAACCTACGCTCTTCCACACGTGAAAAGTCTCAACAACAAAGCCAAAGAGAAGCAAGGTCCAGAACCAAGCACCAAGATCAAAAGAAGAGCAAATCACCTCTTTGATGATAGTAGGAAGACATGCAAAAAGGGTACGGGTTTGGAAGCCAAAAGTACCAATAGCTTCCACAGAACCAAAGAGCCAACCATGCTGGATACCAAATTTCAGAAACCACCCAAAGATGAAGAGTTCAAAGCTGATGTCTGCAGGGCCAGATACTATTCTAAAATGGATCCCTATAAGGAGGATTACATCATTTCGAGATCAAACTGACACCTCCAAACAAAGATTGCATCAAGTTTGCAAGTAACATCACAAGCCTCGACCAACACCAACCATGTGGCTTTGGCATAACCTTGTCTTTTGCACCATTTAGGTCATGCATTTCCAAAGTGTGCATTAATATAGGGCCACATTACACGGCGGTACATAGACACAATTGAGAAATCCCAGGCACATGAGACACATTATATTCCACTATAACACCTTTCTTCTTGTTTTGTGACATTGTTCCAAAAGAGAGAGAGAGAGAGAGAGCATACGCAGGGAAGGCTTGAAGAATCGCATCAATGAACAATGAAAAAGGACATCTATCAACAACAAAAGGGAAGCTAGTGGTCAAATCACCATGATGGGTGTACAACACGAAGAGATGAATATCGATAGACCTCTCACCATGGTAAGAATCACCTACTTTGACAACACGATAACCATGATAGATTAGGGACCCTTGAGCACTTAGCTCAAGACCCAAGTTCTTGCACCATAATTTCTCCAATGCATTTGCTAAGTATGCATGCATAGGGCTACATTATAAGGGCATGCACAAGGCACATTCTTCTTCCAACCCATCCACTAATGCATTTATCCATCACTCATTATGGCTCATGAGTACTTAGCATGAAAACTAGGGAAGCCATCTTTGAAAACTAGAGGACATCAAGATGACAACAGCAAGAGCAAGGAAGCAATCCACCGCCGAGTGCTACTCACAATCAACTATGATAACCTCTTTTGAGCATCTCACAATTTCTGAAATCTCAAGAATACACTCTCATACTGGAATCAAGGAAGAAGTATATATAGAGGCACTAAACATGAAGAATGGGACAAGCGACCCCGCTATAGGTGGAAGACAGACTGCTCTGGTGGAGACATGAGGAACTCTACCTCTCAAAGTACTACATGGAACAACCACTACAACAAGGGTCTATCAGGGACGACAAACTCAAGAGGGGGGGTGGGAGTGTTGATAGTCAAGGTCAAGCACAAGCATAGAAGCACATCAGAAAGGTGGACACATAAGAAGAAGGATCATGTAGGGAGCTCCAAGAAGCACATGTCAAATTTTCAGAAGAAATCCCTAAAAAAATAGTGATTCTTATGACTAAAAACCATTATAAACACCATTTTCCATTTTTGTATCTGCATTTTGTTCAAGCCGAGGATTCCTTGAGCTTGAGGAGTATTAGAAGTATCACCTTGCAAATTCTTACATAATTTTTAGACTCCGTTTGCGCCCCCAAATAAGCCCTGGAACCTAATTTTTAACTAGGCCGAACACTAGGTCTGGATAGGGCCAAAACTACTCAAAAAACTATAAAAAGGCCTCGAGAGCTCATTTTTGGGGTTAGCTTGTTGTAGATTTGAGCTTTATAAGAGATTTCATTTGTAATCGAAGCTTTCCATTGTTCCACTCTTTGCTCTTACCTTGTGCACGTGTGTGTGTATGTGTGTGCATGCTTGTGTTCTTTCACTCACGCACTTGTGCCATCACTTGCTCATAGTCTTCATACTAGTCCTCACGTCTCCGTGGATTGACATTTATGAGGTGAATCTCCTCACGTTGGTCCTTACCATTGTGCTAGAGTGACAATCATCATATCGGACATACTTGCATAAAATTGGTACTTCTTGTGAACATCAATCATGTGTACAAAGGTTCGCTATCTAAGATGTATGCAAATTTTCCTTGTCTTGCAAATGCCATAATGAGGGGGGATGGAGTCTTAGGAATCGAAAGAGAGACTCTATTGCATCTATAGTTTCAAATGAAGAACGCATCAAGAATGTTTATGGATTCCATTGCTTTAGATTCAGCAATGCAGGCTCATCAGTCCCCTTTATATATAATTATGAGATCCTTGGGCATAGATTTAGTAGTTTATGTAATGGATGAACGTATTTTTTTTTACTAATATGGTTTCAGATGGCGATCTTTCTTAAGTGAACTCAGTAACATCCTCTTTAGATGCAAGAAAGATCGAGATAAGGCTATTGTCTTGCATTTAGTATCATGCATATGTGAAGATGGGATTGACCATCACATAACTTTAGCTAATGAACTTGTGTCTTTGCTTCTTGAGATAGGAAGTATTGGTTATGCTCAACAGCTATTTGAAAGATTGATAATACAAGTCAAGCATCATGGAAATGCTCTTATTATTGCCTATATTTAGTGTGGATGTCCTTCATTTTCTTATGCTCTTCATCATCAACTTTGTCAACATGAACATGCCAGGCCTACAAGACACACATCTATAGCTTTGTTAAATATGTGTGGTCAATTAAGAGACTTGCAGAAAGGAGAGGAGATACATTTGGATATATATAGAGTGGCGTTGCTCAAGCTTGAAAGTTATGTCAACACTACCTTGCATCACTTATTATGTGGAACAGGGATCATTATGTTGGCCGACATGGTAAAAAAGAACTTTGATGGGTTTTGAAAGTACTATGAGTCTATTGTTGCCTATAATGATGCTTCATCATGGAGCACGATCTACCCCTCTATTGGGGCATATGGCACATTGTACCTTCCTCTCATCTTTTTTCTTGGCTTGCTCAACACTTAAACCATGAGCAACAATGCTTGTTTTTTTTCTCAATAGGGTTGCACCATTATGCTGCACAAGCAGTTGTAGCGGCCTCATATGATGGATCAATCAAAGATGAATTCACTGGTGTTGGTAGCATTGGCTCCATCGCACATGTCGTCAGTGCCTTCATGAATGTGAAGTTCCAAAATGGCCTTCCTCCCATATTGACAACTCTCAAAGTGCAAGATCATAACATTAGATTAGTGCGAGAGGTCCCTCAGCACTTGGATGAAAACACTATGCATACCATTGCCATAAACTCTACTGATGGTCTTGCCCATGGTCAGCAAGTGCATAATACTAGTGCTCCCATTATGATTCATGTAGGCAAAGCTACCTTAGGTCACTACATTAATGTAATTGGGGAACCTATTGATGAGCGTGGTCAAATAAAGACTGACCATTACCTGCTTATTCATCAAGAGGCTCCTACTTTCATACATGAGGGTATAGAGCAAGAAATATTGGTAATAGTAATAAAGGTGGGTCGTTTGCCAGGTAGATCCACAGAAACCATTTGAGTTGGAGACAAATGCTAGCGGCATAGCCATAGGGGCAATCTTGAGTGCAATTGGCTAGTGCATGAACAGGAGTTGTATGCAGTGGTGCATGCTCTTAAAGTCTAGAGACACTATCTTTATTGTGCAAAGTTTAAGGTAT
Source organism: Ceratopteris richardii (assembly GCA_020310875.1). Lineage (NCBI taxonomy): Eukaryota > Viridiplantae > Streptophyta > Polypodiopsida > Polypodiales > Pteridaceae > Ceratopteris > Ceratopteris richardii. The sequence goes on from CM035439.1 coordinate 11,687,052, forward strand.
ACATAGATCATCATACACTCAAGTACTTTTGTAGTCAGCCAGATCTTTGAGGTAGACAGGCTTGTTGGGCTTGGCTCATGGAGGATTTTCACATGGAAATCTTGTATAGAAGAGACAAAGAGAATGTTGTAGATGAGGCATTATCATGGATAGTGTATCAAATGAGCTTTAGAGTCCTTGAAAGCTCATTGCTTCAAGACATAAAGGAAGCACAAGTGGAAGATCCACACTTATTACAGATCATTGGAGCCATCCGTCATGAATCTATTATAGGAAACAAGGCAGTTATAGATGTTTCTTCCCATAGTAAAGCAAATAAGTCAAGTCTATATTCCAATTTCATAATGGAGAATATAATAGTCAAATAGAAAGGAAAGATTTGCATACGAGATTCTTGGGATTTGAGAAGAAAATTCATGCATGATAACCATGATGTTCCTTATATAAGGCATCTTGGTGTTGACAAGACCATTCAACTTGTTAGAAGAACAGTTTGGTGGCCTGGATTAGTTAGAGATATCCACACATATGTTCAACAATGCTCTCTGTGTCAGGTCAACAAAGCAAAAGGGTTGAGACACCATGCCTTTTACATGCTCAATATATTGAAGAGCACAACTAGGATAGTGTATCCACGGACTTCATAGTGGGGTTATCACAGGCTCAAAGGAAGCGAGACACTATCCTAGTAGTGGTAGATAGATTGATCAAGATAGCTCATTTCATACCTACATAGGAGATAGTAGAAGCTCCATAGGTAGCATAGCTATTTATCCAACATGTCTTCATATTGCATGGGTTAGGGACATCCATAGTTTCAGATAGGGATGTTAGATTCACAACACACTTTTGAAAGTTTGTATTTGAAAAACTAAAAGTGTCATTGAAAATGAGTAGTGGTGAACATCCAAAGACAGATGGTCAGACCAAGATCCAACCGAATTCTAAAGGACATGTTGAGAGCATATGTGTCTAAGAGCTAGACGGATTGGGATAGTTAGTTACCTTTAATAGAGTTTGCTTATAATAAAAGACCTCATAAAGTGAAGAGAATGTCTGTTTTTGAGATGAATTATGGCATGAATCCCAGTGCTCCGAGTACCGTAGGAATGCCAAAAAATTTCCTAGTATTCTTGGCAAACCTCCAAGCAACTTTAAAAATAGCTAAAGCCAAGATGGAGGAAGAAGCTCATAGGGCAAAAAAAGATGCTGACAAGAATAGATCTCCTCGAGTCTTTGACAAAGGAGATAGAGTTTTTCTTCAAGTGCTAACTACATCTAATTCACTATCCATACTAGGGAAGAGTACTAAGTTTTCACCAAGGTTTTATGGACCTTGGAAGATTTTTAAGAAGCTTAGTCATGTTTCATATCAATTAGAGCTTCCTCTAGATTGTAGAGTCCATCTTGTGTTTCATGTTAGTAAACTTAGAAAGTATATTTCCAAGGAGGATATTCTAATAGAGGGTAATGTTTCTTTGCAGGAAAGGGACATTATAGATCGGTCTACAGAAAGGATACTAGATCAAAGACGAAAACGGTTGCGAAATCATGTCATCTAGGAGTATCTAGTAGCTTGGAGAGGATTACTACTTACAGAATCTAGTTGGAAGTCAAAAGCTCTAGTTTGCAAGTACTTTCGTTCATTGATCATTTATGAAAATGATCTTTAGAAGGGGGAGAGAGTGTTAGACATTGGTATATAGAGACCATTCCATATGTGTTTGGGACAAGGGCTAGCCATAGTGAAGGTCCCTAACTCGGGAGATATCCTAAGGTATTCAATGGTAACAGGGATGAGTATTGCATAGTGGCCACATGTCTGCACTAGACCATTCTAGATCATTACTATTTTGAATACAAGGGGATATAATGGATGGGAGGAGAGTGGCACACACCTCATTCGTGAGTCTTTGTTTCAAGTCCTCAAGAGAGAATTTAGGAGAATTCTATTGATTAGTTTTATGTCAAATAAAATATATTGACATGGTATTTTTGCATTTTGACCTTGAAGATTGCAAACCTATTGACACTCCCATGGAAACAGGTTTAGGGTTGAGTTTTCATGATGCTTGAGCTACATTTGAAGTTGCTCTGTAATAGTAGAATCTTGGATGCTTGATATTTCCTAAGGGCATTTCATTTAGTTGTTAGAGAAGCCCCTCAAGCCTTTGACTTGTATGTATAATCTTGAGAGGAATCCTTTAACAATCCATGTGCGGAAAATGTGATTTCATGGGACTCAGAATTGTTAGAAGTCCTTGGATTAGAATCCATGTGGAGCGGCCACTTGCTGCTTCTTCTCACCTTTCCCCTTAGCCTTGGGAGTATGTATATGGGTGAAGTTGGTTGGTTTTATACACACATCTCCAACTTGTGAGGGGCTAAGACTTTTAATATCATAACCTTTCTAGTTCACTAGATAGTTGGTCTTAGGGTAGTTTGTCACTATAGTTGGTTGACAAGAAATCTCTTCTAGACATCTCTACCATCCAATCTAGGAAACAAAATCATGGAGGTGAGAAACATGCATCCTCACCATGTGGAATTTTTCCTATCTTAGTACCTCATCAAGAAAAGTATGTATGTATGTATGTATATATATATATATATATATATATATATATATATATATATGTGTGTGTGTGTGTGTGTGTGTGTGTGTATGTGTGTGTGTACACACACACACACACTTCCTGTAGTTTATGCATCATCTTGGTGAGATAATCATTGAGAATATCGCTCAAGACATGCATCTTCTGAATGATTCGCAATATGTGCACCTAAAGTTGCACTCATAGGACCACCATACAAGGTCATGCATTAGACACTATTCCCTAAGATTCATGTATTGTACTTAGTCCCACCATCAATACTTCCATAAACCATCTCTAATAAATTGTCTTTTATTTTTCAAGTGGTGGAAGTAGCTTTTGTTCTTTGTTTCTCACATCACACACAACCCTCCAAACTCAATCCATCTTATTTTTGTTTTCCCATTCATATTTTCTTTTCTTTCTTTTGCAGGTCATAAATTACTCACACACACCCTAATAATGATTTTATTTTTTCTCTTCTTTTAGCACCTCATTTTTTTCTTTTAGACAATACATATAAAAGATATTAGAAACCTGAAAATAGTCTCCAAAAGATGCAACCTACCTATTTATGGGTATTTTAGGTGCCAAACATTGTACTACAATGTCAACATTCAGCACTTGATATTTTTGCATCCATGCCCACACTCATCCCAACCACCACAAATATGTTTGTGGAGGATGACAAAAATCAAGGAGGGGGGAGTTGAAGGAAGCTCAAAAGCAACCAAAAAGTCTAAAGTCAAAGCAATCAAAGCTCAATCTAAGGAAAAATAAGACAATAAAGGGAAGGTTCAAGCATAAAACTGAAGGATGAAAGGGGCTGCCAATTTTTCCCAGCTCAATTCGCACTTTAGATTGGGTTTTTCTCATTTTTATACACAAATTCTCTATATTTTTATTGTGTTTTTGTGTGGGCTACGAAGTTGGGTTACACATGTCCATCATTCCATGTTGTATTTCCAGAATTCTTAAGAGATGTATGATACTCTTTTTAGTGACTTCTCATATGGAAATGATATAAATCCTCTTCTCGTATGTGCTTTATTTTATTCTTTTACATCTACATTTTTTCCACAGAAAACTTCCCCGATGTTTCACGAGACATCAAATGTGTAGCGGCCATCAAGCTTGAGTGCATTGCTTTACCAAATTATGATCCAAGCACATATACTCACACACACACACACACACACACACACACTATATATATATATATATATATATATATATATATATATATATATATATATATATATATATATATATATATATATATATATACACACACACATAGTATGTGTGTGTATCTATCTGTGTGTATGTGACACATTTTGTTAGATACCCTTTGGCCTTTCATAATAATACAAACAAATGAAGACTAATATATGTGGAAAAATGAGGTAAAAAAATATCCGTTTATGGCATAATGATAAGAGCAAAGGACAATAGATTCTACCACATCGACTGCAAACTTTTGTACCTACTTAGAACAATGATGAGATCTTTTCTTAGTAATATTTGAAGCCCAATTTTCTTAGTAATATCTACGTTCTGGATTTTCTCATTTGGTGATTCTAATTTGTAATCATGTTGACCATTATGAAGGAAAGCGTGACTCCTATGTCTAATCTATGTGTACTACCTCTTGTATCAATGGTCATTTCCATGATTTTCTGAAGTATGGTCTTGTGAAGGAAATGATCAGGTTCCATTTTGCCAATCCATTTTGGCATGTGCATGTTCACTCAAGTCATTTTCTTTTTGACATGTTTTTGTACTTTGTATACAGAATTGTGTACCCATTTTCACTTGATAGCTATGAGGAAAAGTCTCTTTTCAGAAAGTGGATTCTATCACTGTTCCCTTTTTTCAAAACGAAAAATGCTTTTAAAAAAATTGATTCCCTTCGATAAAGAGGAATCTTATAGTATTAGGTTTTCAATAATAAAACAAGAGTGAAGAATATGTATGACTTTCTTTAATGGGAAAATCAGTTGAGAAAAAGTACAAGGATTGATGTCACACTAAGTAAGGGGCTTTTCCAAAAAGCATAAGAAGTATGGAAAATTTTTGCAATGTGACATATGCTATTAGAACAAAATAGGTATATGAGCCCCTACCAAACTTGTGATATTTGGCATTAGTCCAAATGCTATGGTGTAGTGATCCAATGGGCTGAAGTTCCAGATTTTTTCTTGACGTTCACTCTCAAGGGGAAAAAGAGAATAATGGGATCTTGGGTTTTCCACCTTTAGACTAGCTAAGATGGAGAGCTTATGTTTGGTTTTGATAATAATTTTTGCCCATGATTCATTATGTTTTAGACAAGACTTCATCATCCACTAGGATACAATATTTCCCACCAAGTAGGCAAGTTGAATATCCCCACCTACCCTTGTCCTTGGGTAGAACACAAATGTCTCATTTTATTCAAGGGATCCCTCTTATATTAGGATCCTCAGATATACAAAGTTCCTACAAAGATGTTCTGCAATGAGAAATTTTACTAGTTGATCTCCAACATAAGAAGAAGTGGATAGCAAAGGGAATGAGAAGTGTGTTGATGATCATGGCTTTACCTACCACTTGAGTTTCATGCCCTTCTTGTAGTTCAACCCATCTCTTTCATTTTTTTAATCCAAAAGAAAGTTTGACAATAGCCTACTTTCCAACACTTTAATTAATAGAAATAATAAATGTACAAGTGAACAGGCCTAACACCCATGGGAACCCCTTAATCCCACAAAACAACGGTTGCTTAAAAGTTGCTGGAAGACATTACAAAGAAGGTTGATAACCCTTTCATTTCCCTCACGGAGGGGGGGGGGGGGACTTCCTTTTAATCTTATTTCCCTCAAGGAAAAACATTCTATGATGTCTAAAAGGCAGGGGACTTCGTAAAATTGGATATTCTTTTGCCTAAAAAGAAAAGAGACTTTTTGACCAACTATTATTCTTTAGGAGGGCTATCAAAGTTGGCAGCACACCTATCTTTCCAAATCTTCCAGAGGGTCTCACCTCTTATAGCATTCCATAGTGCTGAGGAACAAGCGATCGCTTCACTCAATAACTCTTGCTTCAAGCTAATTTGTCCCTGTAGCAACGTGATTCTCCTAAGGGCCCTCCATACCAACATTGAATTGGGGAAAGAAAAAAGAGGTGTCCCAAGATGGCATCCTTTACACCATGTAGGGGTGCCACAAATTTTGTTAGCTTTTACATTGATCCAAATTCCATGGTGGAGGATTTTCCACATTAGAACTGATTTTTTAACCTTGATGAGGTGATGCTAAAAGGATTGGAGCATGAAATCCCACCCAAAACTCGAGCAATCTAGTTACCATCTTCTATTAAGCATGGCATGAAAGTCAACATTCTTCTTGAATCTCAGAATTTTATCAAGACTGTTGTCATTGTGCCATATAAGACCCTCAAGGTGAGAGGAGTCAGGCCCAATAAAGAGGCAAGTCCTTGAGCACTCCCAAGCATTGAATGTACTCTGCAGTAGGAGCCATTCTTCATAGGTCACTCTCCTATCGGCATCAATTTCCTCAAATTTAATCCATTCACATGTTACTTGATTCCAAAGGTGCTTCCATGAACAGAAACCTTTCTTCCAGACTCAACACCTCTAATGGCCTTGATAGGGAGCAAGATTGAATCATTTCGTCTTATATGGGCAACCCATTTCCAATCTTCATTGATCTTGATAAACTATTTCACCTTGTTCGAACTCTTCCATAGGGAGAAAACTAAGTTCGAGCCTCTAGGAGAGACCTGATAGAGGGAGAACAAAAGAGTGAGAAGATCGATACCCTTCCAACCTAGAAGGCCCACAAGCCTAAGAGCACTCTTGTTTCTAAAAATTAGTTTGGCCCAAGATGTTCAATCATCCATTTGGCTGCCAACTTATTGGCCATGGTTCAATCTATTGCTCCATGCTTTTTTGTTTAATGTAAAGGAAGTTTGGCATTAGTCTACTCTCCCGGACTTGAATTAAATAAAGAAAGAAAAGTACAAGAGAAGGGGACTAGTGCCCACGGGACCCCCCAAATCCCACAAAGCAGGGGAAGCTTTTACAGAGCTTAGAGGGCATTACAAAGAAGGTTAATCACCCTCTCATCACCCTCATGAGGGGCCCACTTGGGTTTAAGCTTGTTGTTGATCAAAAGGAGAACTTGATGATGCCTGAAGGGGGGGGATTTCTTACAGTTAACAATCCTTTTGCCAAGGAGGAACAACAATTTCTCAATTGACCACTCCTTGGGGGAGTCACCGAAGTTGAGAGCACATCTTTCCCGCCAGATTTTCCATAGGACCTCCCCTCTGATGGCGTTCCAGAGAGTCGCGGAGCAGCCGTTCGCTTCTCCCAGCAGGGCCTGCTGCCAACTGAGATGTTTCTGAAGTCTAATTTTCTTTCCAACCGTCTGCCAGAGTCTGTTGGAGTTGGGGCAGGTAAAGAAGATGTGTGGAACATCTTCGATAGACCGGTAGCAGCGTTTGCACCACAGAGGAATCCCACAAAGTTTGCTAGCCTTAAGGTTGGTTCAGATTCCAGGATGAAGAATTTGCCATAAGAGGACATACTTTTTGATTTCTATGAGGGGGTGCCAGATAGCCACGAACTTCATGTCCCACCGAAGCCGCATCCATGACAGGCACCACTTCTTGTTGAGGTTAACCTGATAGTCAATCGTTTCTTTGATGTTCAGGATTTTTGATAGGCTATTCCCATTGTGCCATTTGAGACCTAGCGAGCTCGATGTGTCGTGTCCCATGAGAAGGCGAGTTTTGTGTCGATCCCAGGCGAGACATCTGCTTTGCAAAGTGTTCCATTCTTCGAATGAAATGTTGATGCGAGGGTCAATATCCTTGAAGTTGATCCAGCAGTTGATGTCTTGTTTCCAGAGATGTTTCCATTTTTTGAAGCCTTTGTTCCATAACTTCTTGGCATTTTGAATGTTCCAAGATTCCACACTCCGGATGCCATGGATCAGAAACCAGATAGAGTCGTTTTGTCTGATACCGGCAGCCCACGTCCAGTCTTCACTAATTCTTGTGTAGCTTTTGACTTTATTCCAACTCTTCCATAGGGAGCACACAAGATTAGAGCCTTTCGGGAAGACGGGGATCGGGGAAAACATCAAGGTCAAGATGTCGAGATTCTTCCAATTTGGGAAACCCATGAGTGCCAACTCGTTCTTGTTTCTGAAGATCAACTTGGCCCAGGAGGCCTCCCCATTGCACCAAGCCTTAATCATCCATTTGGCTGCCAGTTTGTTAGCCATGCACCCAATGTCCAGGATACCAAGTCCCCCACTATCTCTATGGCTGGTGCAGATGGACCATTTGATTTTAGGCACCCCCCTTCTATTGTGATCGCCCATCCAAAGGAAGTTTCTACAAATACTATCCAATTTGGATAGATCTTGCTCTTTCGGTCTCCAACAAGAAAGGAAATAAATGGTAGAAGAAAGGAGGAACGTGTTGATAACCATAGCACGACCAGCAAGATTGATTTGCATACCTCTCCAATAGTTAAGCTTGTTTTCGAGTTTGGCCAGCACCAAGTTCCACCGCTGTTCCATAGAGACACCAAACCCCAAGGGGATCCCAAGAAGCCGAAAGATTTGGCCCTACGGAATGATTTGACAGCCATGATCAATGAGAAGGCCGGGCTGAGACCCCACAATAGCTCTAAAGGCAGTCTTAGAGTGGTTGATTATGGATCCAGAGGCTTCACAAAAAGTATCAAGACACCTCTAGAACATCTCCAGGCTGGTACTATCATTGTGAACAAACGTGTTCATATCATTGGCAAAAAGTATCATGGTGATCTGGTTGTGGTCGTGAGGCAAACGGAGGCCTTTGATATTACCAGCTTCCACCTGGTGTGCCACAAGCCTGCTAAGCCCCTCTGTGGCGATGGCAAAGAGCAGGGGAGCCAATGGGCACCCTTGTCTGATAGATCTTCTAAGTTTGATCACCTTCAAAAGTTTTCCGTTAATGTGAATTTGGGTCGATGCGTTTCCAAGAAGGGTCGCGATCATCTTGGTGAATTTCTGACTACATCCAAGATCTTGGAGCGCCTACACAATATAGTCCCATTCTAGCCTGTCGTAGGCTTTATCAAAGTCGATCTTGATGAAGACCACATCTTGTTTAGACTCATTTGCAAATTCAAGACCTTCCCAAATATTTATAATGGTTTCCAAAATTGACCTTCCTTTGATGAAACCTTTTTGGTCCTCACTTGACCACGCTCTCAAGTGGCAAGAGATTCTGTTGGCAATGACTTTGGCAATGATCTTGTATCCTCTTTGGAGCATCGTAATAGGACGCCAGTTCTCTATTCTGTTCTTTCCCCTTTTTTGTGTATTAACTTGATAATACCATTGTTGAGACAAGAAGGAAGTGCGCCAAACTTGAGCGCCTCTTGCCAAACCAGACGAAGAGGGGTAGCAACCGCCAACTTGAAGGATTTACAGAACTCATTAGTGAGCCCGTCGGGTCCCGGGCTTTTACCGGGAGGGAGGGCATCAATGACCTCAATGATTTCTGCTTCAGAGATAGGGGCATGTAGTAGGGAGCGAAGGTTGAGAGATATCCTACGGGGGGAAACCCTAGATATGGCTGCCATACAGTCCCTTCTATGGTGTGAGAGGGGGTTCGAGGTTCCCAGGAGTCTCGTGAAGTGCCCTTCAATGATCTCAAAATTATCTTCTTGTGTATTGCATACATTGCCATTTAAGTCTAGCAATAAGGGGATCGATTCTCTATTATGTTTCCTTTTAAGGATACGACACATCTCTTTGGTGGGTTTGTCGTCTTTGCCAACCCACCACTCCTTGAAGAAAATTTGCAAATTTTTCCTTTGTATTTCTTCCTCGTATCTCAATAGCGCTCTGATTTTTTGAAGACCTTTCTGGGCTTGAGATTTTCCTTTGTTCAGTTCCTCCTCGAGCCTCCAGAGTCTCTGGTAAAGAGCTTCTCTACGAGCCCGCCGCACAGTCTCGAGCATCTTCCTAGATCTAATCATGATCGTTCAAGACTTGTCAACTGCACTTCTCGAGCACTTGGCTGGGGACAAGCCGGAGGCAAACGCTTCCTTCCACACATCAGAAATTTCTTGATGGACGGAGAGGAGAGAGAATTTGGGCGCACTGGCATGGAACCAAGGAGCCTTATGGATCTTGTTGGAAGGTTGGAAAGTGATAACAATCGGGTAGTGATCAGAGATGGTGAGGTCGGTGCGTTGCACAAGGGACGGGTGGCCCCACTGATGAGTAAAACTCTGAGAGATGTAGCATCTATCAAGTCTAGCTTTCCTCAGGTCCTCTCCCGCTTGGATATTCGACCAAGAAAAGCCATTGGAGTCTTTGAATTCGACCAAATCCAATTGAAGTTTGGTTTTGTTCCACGTTTCTTTCTCCCGACTATCGATGACCCTGCCCTTTCCCATCCATCTGTCCATAGGGTCCTCCACCATGTTGAAGTCACCACAAATAAGCACGTTGTGGGGGAGCGAGTCCAAGGAGGCCCATGTGTTCAGTCTCTCTAATTCCCCGTCAAGGGCGTACAAAGAAACCAGAGTAAAACAAAGAGGAGCACCAAAAGAAGCAGCAATCCATCGATGGCTTTCATCTTCAATGGAGTTCTCAAGCTTTTCAAACCAGAGTTGATTAATACCGATTACCGTTCCACCGGACCCCCACTGGTGCGCCGTTGAAATCCAAACGTGGGTCGAGGAGACCTGTCTAAGTCATTTTTAGAGGTCTTCTCCGTCAACTTTAATCTCTTGAATACATATAAATTCTGGGTTTAGGCTAATGTCGCGAAGCCATTGCCAATGATGGTCGCTCTTGAGGGGTCGGTTAGCCTTCTAGCGTTTAGCGAGATGATGATCATTGTCGTAGTGAGCCCTCTTTGCGGGAGGGAGCTTTGTCCTTTCTTTTCTTGGATTCATCTTTCTTTTTCGCTGGGATCGGATCCCGAATTAGCAATAGGCTCTTCTGGGGGCTTTTCCAGGGTAACTCCATAGGTTGTTTTCCTTTGGGGGATGCCTCCTGCTGGGAAGACTTGGGTACCGTTTTCGACATCGTTTCCGGAATAGTCGATCCGATGATGGAACTTTCACTATCCATGTTATCTTCGTTAGTAGTGGTAAAGCCGTCTTGTTTGCTTGTAGTGTAGCCCTCCTGGGAGGTTATTGCTCCATGCTTCAATCATCCATTTGGCTGCCAACTTATTGGACATTCCTTCAATGTCTAGAATACCCAAACCGCCTTGATCGTTTTGGCTTATGAAAGTAGCCCATTTGATCTTGGGGACACCCCTTTTGTTAAGGTCTGCTCCCATGAGAAAATCTCTGCAAATTCTTTCCAATTTGAAAATCTATGGGTCCTTCGGTCTCCAACAAGAGAGAAACTAAATAATCAAGAAGAAGAAACATGTTAACCACCATAGCATGCCTCGCCAAGTTGATTTGCATATCTTTCTAGTATGTCACCTTGTTATCAAGCTTAAAAAGAGCCCAATTCCATCACTGACCCATCAAAACAACGAATTCCATCAGAATACCTACTAGGCAAAAGATTTGTCCCCTAAGGATCCACTAACAGCCATGGTCAACTGAATTTTGAGGTGGATGCTCCATTATAGCCTTGGAAGTAGTTTAAGAGTGGTTTATTTTGGAACGCGATGCCTCACAAAATGTATCTAAGCAACCCCAAAAGGTATCAATGCTGGCTGGATTGTTATACACAAAAGCATTCATGTCATGGACAAAGAGTCTCATGATCATCTTGTCTTTTTTTTTTTAATATAAAGGAAGTTCGGCATTATCCTACTCTCCTGGACTTGAATTAAATAAAGAAAAGTACAAGAGAAGGGGACTAGTGCCCACGGGACCCCCCAAATCCCACAAAGAAGGGGAAGCTTTTACAGAGCTTAGATGGCATTACAAAGAAGGTTAATCACCCTCTCATCACCCTCATGTGGGGCCCACTTGGGTTTAAGCTTGTTATTGATCAAAAGGAGTACTTGATGATGCTTGAAGGGGGGGGGGATTTCTTATAGTTAGCAATCCTTTTGCCAAGGAGGAACAACGATTTCTCAATTAACCACTCTTTGGGGGAGTCACTGAAGTTGAAAGCACATCTTTCGCGCCAGATTTTCCATAGGACCTCCCCTCTGATGGCATTCTAGAGAGTCGCGGAGCAGCGGATCGCTTCTCCCAACAAGGCTTGCTGCCAACTGAGATGTTTCTGAAGTCTAATTTCCTTTCCAATCGTCTGCCAGAGTCTGTTGGAGTTGGGCAGGTAAAGAAGATGTGTGAAACATCTTCGATAGACCAGTAGCAGCGTTTGCACCAGGGAGGAATCCCACAAAATTTGCTAGCCTTAAGGTTGGTCCACATTCCATGATGAAGAATTTTCCATATGAGGACAGACTTTTTTGATTTCTATGAGGGGGTGCCAGATAGCCATGAACTTCATGTCCCATCAAAGCCGCGTCCATGACAGGCACCACTTCTTGTTGAGGTTAACCTGATAGTCAATCGTTTCTTTGATGTTCGGGATTTTTGATAGGCTATTCCCATTGTGCCATTTGAGACCAAGTGAGCTCGATGTGTCGTGTCCCATGAGAAGGCGAACTTTATGTCGGTCCCAGGCGAGACATCTACTTTGCAAAGTGTTCCAATCTTCGTACGAAATGTTGACGCAAGGGTCAATATCCTCGAAGTTGATCCAGCGGTTGGTGTCTTGTTTCCAGAGATGTTTCCATTTTTTGAAGCCTTTGTTCCATAACTTCTTGGCATTTTGAATGTTCCAAGAATCCACACTCCGGATGCCATGGATCGGAAACGAGATAGAGTCGTTTTTTCTGATACCAGCTGCCCACTTCCAGTCTTCACTTATTCTTGTGTAGCTTTTGACTTTATTCCAACTCTTCCATAGGGAGCACACGAGATTAGAGCCTTTCGGGAAGACAGGGATCGGGGAAAACAACAAGGTCAAGATGTCAAGATTCTTCTTGTTTGGGAAACCCATGAGAGCCAGCTCATTCTTGTTTTTGAAGATCAACTTGGCCCACGAGGCCTCCCCGTTGCACCAAGCCTTAATCATCCATTTGGCCGCCAGTTTGTTAGCCATGCACCCAATGTCCAGGATACCAAGACCCCCACTATCTCTATGGTTGGTGCAGATGGACCATTTGATTTTAGGCACCCCCCTCCTATTGTGGTCGCCCGTCCAAAGGAAGTTTCTACAAATACTATCTAGTTTGGACAGATCTTGCTCTTTCGGTCTCCAACAAGAAAGGAAATAAATGGTAGATGATAAGAGGAACGTGTTGATAACCATAGCACGACCAGCAAGATTGATTTGCATACCTCTCCAATAGTTAAGATTGTTTTCGAGTTTGGCCAGCACCCAGTTCCACCGCTAATCCATAGAGACACCAAACCCCAAGGGAATCCCAAGAAGCCGAAAAATTTGGCCCTGCAGAATGATTTGACAGCCATGATCAATGAGAAGGTGGGGTTGTGACCCAACAATAGCTCTAAAGGCGGTCTTAGAGTGGTTGATTGTGGATCCAGAGGCTTCACAAAAAGTAGCCAGACACCACCAGAACGTCTCCAGGCTGGTACTATCATTGTGAACAAACGTGTTCATATCATCGGCAAAAAGTCTCATGGTGATCTGGCTGTGGTCATGAGGCAAACGGAGGCCTTTGATATTACCAGCTTCCACCTGATGCTCCAGTAGCCTACTAAGCCCTTCCGTGGCAATGGCAAAGAGAAGGGGAGCGAATGGGCACCCCTGTCTAATAGATCTTCTAAGTTTGATCACCTTCGAAAGTTTGCCATTAATGTTAATTTGGGTCGATGCATTTCCGAGAAGGGTCGCGATCATCTTGGTGAATTTCGGACTACATCCAAGATCTTGGAGCGACTGGAGAATATAGTCCCATTCCAGCCTGTCGTAGGCTTTATCAAAGTCGATCTTGAGGAAGACCACGTCTTGTTTAGACTCATTTGCAAATTCAAGACCTTCCCAGATATCTATAATGGTTTCCAAAATTGACCTGCCTTTGATGAAACGTTTTTGGTCCTCGCTTAACCACGCTCTCAAGTGGCAAGAGATTCTGTTCGCAATGACTTTGGCAATGATCTTGTATCATGTTTGGAGCATTGTAATAGGACGCCAGTTCTCTATTCTGTTCTTTTCCCCTTTTTTGTGTATTAACTTGATAATGCCATTGTTGAGACAAGATGGAAGCGCGCCAAACTTGAGTGCCTCTTGCCAAACCAGACGAAGAGGGGTGGCAACCACCAACTTGAAGGATTTAAAGAACTCATTAGTGAGCCCATCAGGTCCTGGGCTTTTACCATAAGGGAGAGCATCAATGACCTCAATGATTTCTGCTTCAGAGATAGGGGCATGTAGCAGGGAGCGAAGGTTGAGTGGTATCGTGTGGGGGGAAACCCTAGATATGGCTGCCATACAGTCCCTTCTATGGTGGGAGAGGGGGTTCGAGGTCCCCAAGAGTCTCGTGAAGTGCCCTTCAATGATCCCAAAATTATCTTCTTCCGTATTGCATACATTGCCATTTAAGTCTAGCAATAAGGGGATCGATTCTCTATTATTTTTCCTTTTAAGGATATGGCACATCTCTTTGGTGGGTTTGTCGGCTTTGCTAGCCCACCACTCCTTGAAGAAAATTTGCAAATTTTTCCTTTGTATTTCTTCCTCGTATCTCAACAGCGCTCTGATTTTTTGAAGACCTTTCTAGGCTTGAGATTTTCCTCTGTTCACTTCCTCCTCGAGCCTCAAGAGTCTATGATATAGAGCTTCTCTACGAGCCCACCGCACAGTCTCGAGCATCTTCCTGGATCTAATCATGATCTGTTGTGACTTATCGACCGCACTTCTCCAGCACTTGGCTGGGGACAAGCCGGAGGCGAATGCCTCCTTCCACACATCAGCAATTTCTTGATGGACGGAGGGGAGAGAGAAGGAGGGTGCACTGGCATGGAACCAAGGAGCCTTACGGATCTTGGTGGAAGGTTGGAAAGTGATAAAGATCGGGTAGTGATCAGAGATGGTGAGGTCAGTGCGTTGCGAGAGGGAAGGGTGGCCCCACTGACGAGTAAAACTCTGAGAAATGTAGCATCTATCAAGTCTAGCTTTCCTCAGGTTCTCGCCCGCTTGGAGATTCGACCAAGAAAAGCCATTCGAACACTTTGAATTCAACCAAATCCAAGTGTAGTTTGGTTTTGTCCCATGTTTCTTTCTCCCGACTATCGATGACCTTGCCCTTGCCCATCCATCTGTCCATAGGGTCCTCCACCATGTTGAAGTCACCACAAATAAGCATGTTGTGAGGGAGCGAGTCCAAGGAGGCCCAAGTGTTCAGTCTCTCTAACTCCCCATTAGGTGCATACAAAGAAACTAAAGTAAAACAAAAAGGAGCACCAATAGAAACAACAATCCATCGATGGCATTCATCTTCAATGGAGTTCTCAAGCTTTTCAAACCAAAATTGATTAATACCCATTACCGTTCCACCGGACCCCCGCTGGTGCGCCGTTGAAATCCAAACATGGGTCAAGGAGACATGTCTAAGCCGTTTCTGGAGGTCTTCTCCATCAATTTTAATCTCTTGAATACATATAAATTCTGGGTTTAGGCTAATGTCGCGAAGCCATTGACCAATGATGGTCGCTCTTGAGGGGTCGGTTAGCCCTCTAGCGTTTAACGAGATGATGATCATTGTCGTAGTGAGCCCTCTTTGCGGGAGGGAGCTTTGTCCTTTCTTTTCTTGGATTCATCTTTCTTTTTCGCTGGGATCGGATCCCGAATTAGCAATAGGTTCTTGTGGGGGCTTTTCCAGGGTAACTCCATAGGTTGTTTTCCTTTGTGGGATGCCTCATGCTGGGAAGAACTGGGCACCGTTTTTGACACCGTTTTCGGAATAGTCGATCCGATGATGGAACTTTCACTATCCATGTTATCTTCGTTACTAGTAGTAAAGCCGTCTTCTTTGCTTGTAGTGTAACCCTCCTGGGAGGTTTCTTTATTGTCAGGGATCTCTAGGGCTTTGTTGTTGGTGTCCACCTCAAGTTGGTTCCCACCTAGGTAGTCAAACTCATTGATCTCCTTTTCCAGGTTGCAATACAAGTTGTTGGAGGGGGTAACTCACATGTTGTTTCGCTCAACAGTCGCCCTAGGGCTTCTTTTCCTTCTTCTTCTGACTTCGATGAACCCGTCTGCATCAGCTTCTGGATTAAGGGGGCCCTTGGCTTCCTCTTCCTTCGTCGAGTGAGTCAATGCCCCTTTGCTGTCTTGAGCATTTCTGGGGGCTTCTTGATTTCGCTTGCTTTTTTGTCTCAAAGGGCAATCTTTAATCCTATGACCTTGTTGGCCACAACGAAAGCACGCGTTGGGAAGGTTTTTGTAATTGATGTCTTGCTCCCATACATCCCCTTCGCCCAAGTCCACTTTGATCTTCGATGGAAGCGGCATGCTGAGGTCAGCCTCGACAGAGATTTGAGGGTGCCACCGAGCGTTGAATGAGTGTCTTGCACCTTCATAAATGAGACCACCAATGTCCTCGCGTGAGGCCAATGGCTTGCCGATAGGAGAAACAATGTCCCGCACGAAGTTGTACAAGAAGTATGGCAGGTTAGGGAGCTCAACCCAGTGAGGGTACCGAAGCAATTTCGATTTGTCGGGAGTAAAATCAGGGGACCATCTGAATAGGCACAGGGTCGCCCGGCCGAGTTGCCAGGTTCTGACACTTAGAGCTCGAAACGCCATATCTTCATTTTCAAAGACTAGCAACATGTGGCTTGCCGGTAAGAACTGACACTTACAAACAATCAGCCCACGGGGGAACCACTCGTTGCGAAGCCACTGTCGGACGGTTTCGAGCGCGGGCCTAGGGCCAAACATTTGGCCGACGAGGCAAACTTTCTTGAGCTCTTCCTGAGTTGACAGAATTGTGGATCTACTAAGGGAAACCAAGGGGGGTTCAGCACTCTCGACGGCCCCAAGGGCGGCACAAGATCCCCCCTCCAACAGAGAGGCTAGGTTACCGGTCTCCCCCAAAGGAGGGGCCAGGTTACTTCTCACAAATGAGGGGGTCTCCATTTAAAAAGCCAGTTGGAAACCCACTTTACTTCAAGCAGTACGATACTTCGCTAATAGTCGCAAAAAGACCCTCCACCAAGCACGACAAAAAGACCACTTCCTTTTGCTTGTCTCAGACTAGAGCTTACGCTTAAGTATTTTGAATGGGCACTTAAAAGCAAAAAACAGCACGACGGCCAAGCTTCATTGAAAAAGAGACGTCACGTTGATGGGTTCTTGTAAGTGAGCATTGCTGTGGTCAAGTATATGTGTTCTTGGCATTGCTTTATATCACTATTAATGATGGTAAGACACGATGGCACCCAAACACGATGGAATCCTTTAACGATGGTAAGACACGATGGCACCCGAACACGATGGTATCCTTTAACGATGTTAAGACACGATGGCACCCGAACACGACGGTACCCTTAATGAGTGCCTGAGCACGAGGTAAATGCTCTTGTCGGGATGGTTGCGCTGCCCTCTGCACGTCGCGAAGGTCCCACTTCCAGATGCTTATAGGAATCGTGGCGATGACAACTCCTCGATCGAAGCGCCGCAATGATGGCCCAGCAGCAGAACGTCGCGATGACTCAGCAGCCTCTACGATGGCTCAATGCAGCATCACGATGGCCCAAAACAACTCACCATCGCAATGGCACAAAACAGTTCGTCGTCTCAATGGCCCAAAACCAATCACTGTCGCGATGGCCCAAGACGGCACACCGACACGTTGGAAGAAGTCACACCCTCGTGAAGCAATCGCTCCGTCGTGCCAAAGTTTTTGAATGGTAACCTCGTCGTCAACCTCCAGCTTCAAACTGACTCTCCAGTTTTCCTCTGTAACGTTGCTGCTGTAGTTACTTTGTGAGCATCATCGTTGAACATATGTGCACAGGCCATAGCTTCTGCATGTCGGCTGTCTTGTCTTGTCCAAAGAGTCCTCCTTTGCGCCTCCAATCTTCCCTTTGCTCCAGCTGACTGTCGAGGATGAGGCTCAGACGATTGCGTGCCCCTTCATGTCGAAGACTCCATCAGAGTTAGTATGATTCCATTCTTTGTTCTGCGCTGCCATCGCCATCTTGATTGAGGGGAAGAAAGAGGCCTTGAATACGAACTGATTGAGGGGAAGAAAGAGGCCTTGAATATGAACTAAATGTTTATTATGTTTAACAAGGTAGCTCATACCATTGCCAGAGATCACAAAGAGAAGACGGGTCAAGGGGCATCCTTGCATGATACAATGTTTTATTGCAGAGATCACAAAGAGAAGACGGGTCAAGGGGCATCCTTGCATGATACAATGTTTTATTCGAATAGCTTGAGAAAGCTAACCATTGATGTTTATCTATGTTGACACATTCTTAGCAACTTTTGAATCCTAGAATAAAAAATGGCGGCCATGCCATCAGTTCTCATCAAGGTTTTATGTTGCGTTTATGGTTCTATCCCTTTGAAAAACATTCATTTCATTCTTCTTTATTATTTTAAAGATAAATTCTTTGGCCTAATTTTTCATTAGGATATTTTGTATTTGCTCGGATATTTTACCCATATTGTGAAGAACAAATCATTGAAGAAAAGTTGTATCCTTTGGATCTTGAACTCCTCTTGGATGGACGTGAATGAAGTTTAAATGTTCCATTGTCCATCCCCAAATCTAAAAATGTGAACCCATAAGAACTTTTATCCTTTATTTCTTTCCTTATCCTATGAGTTTCCCTTTGAGAGCTTTTGATGACCTCTTGAGTGGATTGAATTGCTTTCGACTAGCTATGAGAAAGAGAACCCATTTATTGAAAAGCACATCTCCAAAATGACATAAATTTCATGCCTCAACAAGGGCAAAATAAAAAAGAAATATAAATTTTCAATGTGGAGATAGGGAGTCGATCACCTCCACAAGGCCTTTAACAAAAGACAAGGATAATATAATGATGTAATAAGGCAATGCCAATATATAAAAAAAATCTTGTATCAAGTTTTTCAAGAACTTTCTTTGACATAGAGAATCTCTCAAAATGTACTTTGTGTAGCTTTTCTCCATTCCACATATTGGACCATCGAGTATAGTGGAATTTTAGAAGGGCATACTATGCCTTTTCATACCCATCAACAGTCTTTCCCTTATACTCCTATGGATAGAAAATACATTCCACCATGTAAATACATTCCCTTATACTCCTATGGATAGAAAATACATTCCACCATCTAAAACTATCGAAGGAAAGGAATCCAATAATCCCTATATCTACATCCATTTTTGCTCCAAGTTTGGTGTGTGCATGGATACTTTAGAGAAGGTTTGAGAGCCTTGAAGTGTATGGACATTCATTGATGGTGACAAGCAATGATGGAATCTTGAAGGAGTGTCCATATCACCACCACGCCCATGAGGATGGTTCACCAGCACACCCATGAGTGTCCACCATCACCACCACACCTTATGAATTGTGCTCATCAAGTCACTCCACTACAACATATGGAGCGTATACCGATGCTTTTATCGAGGAAATTGAATGGGTGCATTTTTCCCCAGACATCAATGTAGCTATCGGTATACACATCGGAACTAATGTACCGATATAGGCACCGATATATGCATCGGTATGGGCATCGGTAGGAGCATCGGTAAGAGCATCGGTATCAGCATCGGTATTTTTGACGCTCATATCGACGCCCATACCGATGACACTGTTGGGAGTACTAACACTTATATTGGCTGCTGCATTTTTCTTTTTTTTGGGTAGAGTGTGTCTTTTGCTACAACATCACCATGATGTTGTTTAGCAAAAGACAATACACTCTACCCAAAGAAAATGGAGTACATGTGATGTGTACTCTAATGGCATCCAAAACATGATTTCATATAGCAAAATACTGTCGGACACAAAAGAGATGAGCAAAATGAACCATGAATCATGTACAAAAAAGTTGTATATTCCATAAATGAGGCATGTACACACTTACATATAGGAACCGAATACAAAATGTGACAAAGCACTTCCATATAGGAACCGAATACAAAATTATGATGCACCATTGCCACATATGATTGTAATACAAAATTGTGGCAAAGCACTACCATACATATGCTCAAGGGATCAAAGCCTTTACACCTACAATCCTCCAACAAACCATATGCATAAAATGAGACAAATTGAAATGATATTTATAAACAACAACTAAA
>CM035439.1:11711979-11916545 GCA_020310875.1 Ceratopteris richardii
TGGAGCACTCATCTTGGTGGGTTATTTCTTCATATGATTCTTTAGTTCCTTTCACTTCATTGAATTCCTCAAATAGTTCATTAGGTTTACTTTATTCTCAAGTTATTTGGTTTTTTTCCTTTGTTTCTTTTTCCATATTGCTTACTTTATAGACCTTTTTTCAAAACAAGCTTCAACTTATAAACAAGGAAAATAATACATTTTTTCTCATCTTGTGTGGGAAGCGATTAGAGGCAGTGCACTTTGGAACATATAGAAGGAAACATGTGTGATCAACTTTTGTTGTCAACCCAAAGAGTGGTCTTTTGAGAAGTACCTAGGACGTTTAGGTAGAAGGATGTGTGATTGTAAGAAGTCTCCCCCTTTTAAACAGTATAGTGTGTTCATTTTAGAAAACAACAAGCTAAAAAACCAGTTGGTCCCCATAAAAGGGACGTGAAGGTTATCAACCTTCTTTGTAATTCTCCATAATCTTCTTGTAAATTTTATAGACTATTGTTTTGTTTCCTTCCTCATCTTGATGATGGTGAATTATTTGTCGTTGATAGTTTTTGTGGGTTATTTTGTAAGCTCAAATAGAATTGTGTCATCACTTAATCCATGTAAAGCTATTGTTGGTAGGGCCAAGGTCGGTGCCACTAACTCTCTTGGAAGGTAAGTCTAGTCAACTTGAAATGGATCTTGAACTTTTCTTCGTTTCGAGGTTATTCTCTTACGGGGCAATGCTTGAATCTAGGTATAGAGTGGGAGCATGCATTTGGGAGATTCATGAAGATTATCTCTCTTTGTTTTTCTTCTTCAAATATAATCATTTTCATTGTCCTCAACAAATCTAAGTGGAAGTCTAGAACAGATAAGTTCAAAGATAAATGGGAAAAGAAAATAAGCAATTTAAATACAAACTTTTAACAAGTGAAGAACAAAAATTAAACACTTTGCAAGTATCTCAAAAACTAGGAGCAATAGGTAGAACAAATGACATAGAATCAAGAAGAATAGTTAAGCAAAGAAACCAAGAACTAGGCATATCTATTCTAGAAAATCTCATGATTCAAAATCTAGAAATAATCTTGAAAGTCTGTTAGGCACACTTGGTTGAAGGACCTAGCCAAGAGCACCATGCGAATTTATACCCACATGGAAACCGAAAATGAGAAAGATTAACACTACTAACCTCGCTCCAGTATCTACCACAACTTCCTGCTTATCTATTATGAACAATCACCACACAAAATCTTCACTCTACAAACTGGAAGGCTAGTCATGGTTCTTGGCTAGAGGGTTGTCCTGTTGTAGGGCCCTAGAACAACAATAACTTACATTAGCACACACATTTAAATAATGGATTCAATCACTACACTCTTTATCGACGTATACAAATTGTTAATTACTTTTACGCTTCACCAATAGACAATTATAATACTGTGATCTTCATCGAATATACTAACTTAAGCAATTATAACAATAGAACAACAAAATGTAATGAACCAACAAATTACACAACAAATTAAAAATTGAGCAAGAGCTCTGCACTAGGGCATGGAGCACCACCAACAGCTGCACCACGCTACATGTGTGTCCCTCATCATCACCCAATCGTTCTAAAAAAGTGCTGCTTTGAAGGGGTTTCATCCCTATTTACAATGTTTTGGGGTATTGTTTTGGTAAAGATTATCCTACAAAAATGTTAAATACAATATAAAGTTTTGGCATCCAGTGGCCCTAACATTGGCAAAGGACCTTAGTTGATGGCATCATTGGACATTATTAATGGCAATAGAGAGGGGAGTAAATTTGGCAGCTAGGGGAGCATTGTTTAACTGTATATCGATGAAGCAATTGTGAGGTTAACATTCTCCTACTCCGCTTGCGTCAAATTATATGTGATTGCATTCAACGCAGCCTATAGTCCATTTTTCTTTATCAAATGTGCAATGGTTGCGTAATAAAACTCATTTGCCTCATGCAAATTTTGGCACCCTTTGAAATACTTCATCATGTTCCTGAGTAGTCTATTAAAAAAAATCTTTAAAATATAGAGACTATCATGTCTCTTGCTCATAAAAAAGTGATAGATTATCACATATAGTGACATGATGAGATAGGTCATTCTTTTTGCAAGTAATGAAGGATGAATTACTCTGCATAAAACAATCAGCCTCGTGGGCACTCATTTCCTATGCATGCACAAGGAATGAGCCGATTCTCATGAGGTCATGTAGTGCAAGGTTATGATTGATCCCAAATGATCAATGTGTATCATTAGGCTGAAAAAGGGTGGGGTATTGACCCGTACTCGATCCCAGAGGAGTGGCCTAGGGATGGGTAAATGGACAAGGGTGGTGTGGTAGCGGTGTCCAACTAAGCGATGATGGTTGCCAAGGGCCTCGGGAAGGAGTCAGCAAATACTCTCCAGGAGAATAAGTTGGAGAAGGAGGGGAAGGATGCCCACTAGTTGGACCAAGGCACTGGGTCTCATCGTCAACAAGGTTAGGATGGTCGACAAGAGATATAGAGGGAGGTGATGCATGAGGAGACGGAGGTGGCATGGTGGTATCCACAGGAGGTGGTGAAGGAGGTTGCATATTGGTTTCCATCGTAGCAGGAACAGGCACTCAACTCCGACTAGCACCATTGTTGAGAGGAGGGGGGGCACTTTAGATTCTTGTGAGGAAGAATTGAAAAAAATCCATTCATGGAGCTGCTTGCAAGCACCTCAAAAAAGAACACATATGCTTTCATCTTCTTTTTTAGAAGGTGAAGGAGGTGGTTTAAGAGGAGGAGGAGGAGGAACAACCATGTTGGAGGATGATAAAACAAAGAGGACTCATGGCAAAATGGGAGATTCACTTGGGAGCAGTATGGAGGATATGTAAGGCAGGTAGGAGTGGGTAGAAACATTCTTGTGCACTTATTGAATGATGGATTGACATTTCTTTTGAATTTAAGGGAACAAAAAGATTGCCCAATTTATCCACATGGTGTCAGCATGGGACAACTAGGAATAAAAGTGATGGGATATACCATAGGCTTTATGATGGAGGTTGAGGGCTGGTGTAGCTCAAGCGTGAGTACCACCTCCTTTACTTGTCAATCCACAAAGATGTGATGATGATATGAAGATCGTGAGCAATTGTGATGAGAAAATGTGAGTGACAAGCACGTACATGCATGCACACACACACACACACACAAGGCAAGATCAAAGAGAGGAACAAAGGAAAGCTTCAATTGCACAAGAACTCTCTTACAAAAGCTTCACTCTCTACTAAGCCAACTCTCTAACAAGCTATCAAAAAGATAACCTCAAAAATGAGCTCTCTAGCTCTGTTTTTAGTTTGTTGACTAGTTTTGGCCGTGTCCAGACCTAATGTCCGGCCTAGTTAAAAATTAGGTTCCAGGGCTTATTCGAGGGCTCAAACGGAGTCTAAAAATTATGAAAACTAGTAGGTAAATACTTCTAATACTCCTCAAGCTTGAGGACTCCTCGACTTGAACAAAATGGAGTTGCGAAAATGTGAAAAGATATTTACAATGGTTTTTAGTGATCAAACTCACTATTTTTATAAAGATTTCTTCTAAAAATTTGACATACACTTCAAGGATCTCCCTATATGCTTCCTTTTCTTCTATGTCCACTTCTTCAATTTTGTTCCCAGGCTTCATGCTTGACCTTGAGTGTCAACACTCCCCCCCCCACGAGTTTGTCATTCTTGATAGACCCTTATTGGAGTGGGTGTTCCATGTAGTATTGTGAGGGGTAGTGTCCATCATGTATCAGCAAGAGTGATTTGGCTTCAAAATGTAGTGGGGTTTATTGTCTTGCTCTTCATTGTGTCAGTGCTAGCCTTTGCAAGTTTTAGTCCCTTTGTACATACTTCTTCCTTGGATTCCAGCATGACGGTGTATTTGTGAGCTTCCAAAAATTGCTAGTTGCTCAAAAGAGGTTATTAATGTTGATTTTGAGCATCTATCAAAGTGAATTTCTTCATAGGTACTAATGGTGTAACATTAATGTCCTTTGGATCTTTCAAACATGGGCTTCATAGTTATCATGTTGCATACTCATAACCCGTAATGAATGATGGGTAAGTGCGTTAATGCATGGGTTG
The DNA here is from genome assembly GCA_020310875.1 of Ceratopteris richardii. Lineage (NCBI taxonomy): Eukaryota > Viridiplantae > Streptophyta > Polypodiopsida > Polypodiales > Pteridaceae > Ceratopteris > Ceratopteris richardii. The sequence continues at coordinate 11,716,092 of CM035439.1, forward strand.
AAAAAAATATGTGCCTTGTGCACGACCTTGTAATGTGGCCATATGCATGCTTACTTGGGGAATGCACCGTAAGAAATATGATGCAAAAATTGGTTCTTGAGCTAAGCACTCAGTGGTATGCTGAGGAAGATGTTTCCTAATCTATCGTTGGTATAATTTTGCCAAAGTAGGGGATTATTACCATGGTGAAAGGTCGCTCGATATTCATCCCTTTGTGTTGTACTCCCATCATAGTGATTGACCATTGGCTGATCTTCCATTGTTGATGGATGTCTTTGTTGAAGATGCAAAGATGAGATTCTCCGAGCGGATGGTCCTATTCATGCATTTTCTCTTTTTTTTTTTCTCTCTCTCCCCCCTTGTTTTTGGAACAATTTCATAAAACAAGAAGAAAGAGGTTAGTATCAATACAATAGTTTACATATGTCCCTAGGGTTCTCAATTGTGTCTATGCATGGCCTTGTAATGTGGCCCTATATTAATGCATACTTTGGAAATGCATGACCTTAATGGTGCAAAAGATGGGGTTATGCCAAAGGCACATGGTTTTTGCACGTCGAGGCTTCCTATGTTACTTAAAGAGTTGATGCAATCTTTGTTTGGAGGTATTCATTGGATCTTGAAGTGATGCCATCAATTGATGGTTGGATGATGATTGAGCATTCCTCCTTATAGGCATCCATTTTAGAACTATGTTTGGCCATGTAGATATCACCTGTGGCCTCTTCATCTTTGGTGAATTTATTATTTGTTTTCCTTGTGATTGGCTCTTTGGTTCTGTTGGGGCTATGAGTGCTTTTGGATTCCAAACCCATACCCATGATGATTGTCTTCTTACTATTGCTGAAGAGGTGAGTTGATGTGCTTTTAATCTTTATGCTTTGTTCTGATTGTTGCTTCTCCTTGGCTTCTTTGTTGAGACTTTTCTCATGAGTGATAGCCTAGGGTTTTGTGTATGTAAGAGTTCCTTCGGCACCCACATGTGTAATTGCCCTTGTTAAGCTACAACTAATTCCTTAGGTAACCAAATTTGTACATTATTGTGGTCAGCCTTCATCGACTGCTTCGGTACCTAGATTTCGAGTACTCTTTGAGATAGAGACCTTAGTTCTTCTACTATTTGTTGGCATTGCTTCTTCAATAACGATTTTTATTGTATTAGTGTGATTGAGTGTTTGTCCTTTTGTACCCAGATCTCCCTCATGCTTGGAACTACTTTCTTCTTGAATCCTATTTGTCTATTTGATAAAGCGGTTGTCTTTTATTGTTTTGGTTGCATCTATGGTTGAACAACTATGGCTCCACTAGTCTTTGAAAAAGAGGAGAGATCCACTCACCTTCGAGCTTGTTCTTCTATGATTGAGTCCTTCTGCATCATAGAGCTATTGACACATACATCTTCTTCTTGAAGTTTAGTTTTAGAAGAACTAAGAGAATGTGAGATACTTGGATTTGTGAGCATGCAATTCTCTAATTCTAATGTAATGCATTGTTCATGTACCCAAACTTGAAGAGCTTGACTTCTTCTGCTTAAATTTACTGCATGGTCATAGATCCAATCTTGATCGAAGAAAAGTGAATCTTTAAAGTCCTCATCTTGACACACTAGCATTTTGACTTTCATTGGGACATCTTGAAGGTAGATGGGAAGTTCCACCTTACCCAAACAATGGGTTTCCACACCTCCCAATCCTATGAGATATGCTTCTATGGAATTGATGCTCAATTGTAGATCTTGGCAGTATGAGAATCTAACTACACTAGTTGCTACACTTGAGCCAATCAAAGCTCTCACGGTCCTTACATTCTTTCTTTGTCCTACATCTATGATCACAAAGGGACATCGGTCGATTATCCGAGAAGAAATTACACCTGATGCTTGGCACATGGCCATGTGATATCTTGAGGCATTGGGATTCACATTGAAGTCTAGTCAGCTTAACGTATTTCCCCTAATGTGCTCTCTAGCCTCTACCTGCACTTCCTCTCTAATGCTTAGCTCTTCTTATTTTTTTGTTTCTTATCCATGTTGTCTCATAAGCATATCCTTTGTGAGAGGTTCTTGATATAGCTTGATTCGACATCCACTTATATAGCTTCACATCTCTTCACATAGGTATGTGCATCCATATGAAGAGTGGGCCACCAAAGTCTTGGAATAAAATGTTCTTAATTACTCGATCATGCCCGAAGTGTCCAGCTACAACACTATTGTGTGCAGTTTCTACAATTTTCCAATAGTTTGATTCATGAATGCATAGTCTTAAGTAATCATCTTTGCCTCTTTGATATAAGTTATCTCCTACTAAGGTCTCTTTTGATTGTTGTATTGTATTTTTCAGCCGTGTTTGGTTGTCTACTAGCATATGCTATAGGAAAATATGGATTTCATTCACCTATGGGTTGTGCTAGCACACATCCAATTGCATAATTCAATGCACCCACATGGACATGCAATGGTGTATTCGAGTTAGGAGTGGTCAGTATTGGTGTTGTGCAGAAACATCTCTTCAGCTCATTCAAGGAATTCTCGCATTCATCGTTCCACTCAAAATTTGTCAATAGAGCATAAAGAGGCTTAACTATGATCGCATACATATGGATAAACCTATGATAATATCCACAATGGCCCATAAAGATTTGTACCTCCTTAATGTTCCTTGGACTTGGGAACTTTGCTATGTCTCTTACTTTGTCTTCATCTATTGATATTCCATTCTTAGAAACAATATTACTTCTAAGCTATTTCACAAGAACTCTTTCAAGACATGACACATGAGCCTTTGGAATGTTGCAAGTGCATTGGTGAGCCCAAATGACATAATATGAAATGCAAAGATTCCCCACTCTATGGAAAAATCCGTTTTGTGTTGATCTTTTGGGGCAATGGCTACTTGGTTGTAACCTAAAAAACCATCAAGGAAGCTATAAACTTCCTTGCTTGCAACACAAACCAATAAATGTTTAGTGATTGGAAGTGGATAGCTATCTCGGATCATAGCAGCATTGAATTTTTTAAGGTTAGTAGACACTCATAGCTTTCTGTTCTTCTTGGGCACCACTACAATGGGGAACATCCATTCAATATGCTCAATCTCATAGATAAATCCAACTTCAATCAATCTATCAATTTCTTCTTTTATTTTGGCTGCATAACTGTCATTATATGTTCTGTTTGGTGGGTTTGGCATCACCCATCATGGGAATCGTATGAGAGCATATTTTCGGATCTACTCCCTTCAGGTCTCTATAAGTCCATGCAAATATGTCCCTATATTCCCTTAATAAAGCTACAAGCTCTACTTCTTCTTCTGCACTTAGGTCTTCTCCTATGTACATACATCCCTCTTTGTTTTTTTCAGTGGTTACTACAATTCTTTTGGTCTTTTCTTTATTGTCATATGCTTCTCCTCTGATGGGTAAATACTTTATTGTCATATGCTTCTCCTCCCTTGAATTTATAGTTTTAATGCTTGTGAGAGGTTCTTCTTCCTTTTGGGTAAATACTCCTACATTTTCTAGATAGTGCTCCTTTGAATCAAAGCAACTATCCATCACAATGGAATCTAGATCGTCATCCTTCTCTTCTTCTTCTATGACCTCATGAGACTCGCAATCTTCTAGCAAGGGTTCACACATGGAAAAAGAGATATCATAACCCTCCTCCTCCTCATCACAATGATGCGTCCATTGTTCTTCATTGACGGCAATGTCCATGGTGGCTAAGATTTTTGCCCAACCATGAGGTTCAAATTCCTCATCTAGAAAAATCATCGGCATATAACCTAGGTCTCTAACCGGTATGGCTCCTAGAGAAGTTCCTTCGTCTCTTGCTTTTATGTTTCTTTCCTCTTCCTATGCAACCTTGCACACCCACAAGTGAGTATCTTCATGCATCCATGATGGATCAGAGGAACTTTCAGATTTTTTAGAGATTGAATCTTCTTGCACCTTGTGGATCAGATTCCACTATAGGTTTGGTACATCTTTAAAAGTATAATCCTTCAAATTGACCTTAGTTGTGACCTCTAAGTGCTGCAAGTACAAGGAGTTGGTTCCCCAAGCTTGTACTATATGGATTTGTCATACGAAAGATCTTTCTAAGATCATTTCATAGACATCATGTTTGCCAAAGTCACATATAGCAAAGGTGTGTTCAAAATCTACACTACAAGTGGTTAGAGTTATGCCTTCTAGTAATCCTTGAGGTCTTTCAGAGCTAGTTCTACCATTTTCATGCAAAATGTTGTCCATTAAATCTCTAAATCTACTATAGGGTAACTCTTGTCTAGGTTTGCAAATGTTGGCCCTTCTTGAAGTCTTGAACTTCATGTCCAAGTCTTCTAGAGTTGGACCTTCAAGAACAGACCCTGGTTCTAGTCTATTTACAATGGCTGATGGGGTGGGATGAAGTGGAGTGGATGGAGTTTTGGCATGCGAGGGGTTTTGAGATGCAATGTTTGCTTTTTTTGTTTTTGCATCTCTGAGAATTTCTTCTAGCTCGGATAACTTTCTTGCCCATTTACGATTCGCCTTCTCCTTGGTATCCTTCCATGTTCTTATTTTCCTCTTACTAGGATCTCCTGATTCACTTTACTCTGCTTGTTCGGTTGGTTTAGCTTGTTGTAAGGCTTGTGCCCTAGTGATTGCATGTATATGAGCCACATTAACGCTACTAGAACTTGAATCCATCACTAAGCCTACCACATTAATGGGTATAACCTTGAGTTTACTAGAGGGGTTCCTTGGACAATCTCTTGGGAGATGTTCTTTGCCGCACTCATGAAAAAAGCCTTGTACTGTGATGTTTTGTCCTTGTCCCTAAGCCGGTGGATGGGGACATTCACGAATGAAATGGTCACCTTGATATCTAAAACACGGTCCCCTAGGAGATTTTGGTCTCATTTGTCTCAATTGGGGCCTTGGGTTAGGATTCATATACATGAAATTGGAGTATTCTGGCTCCCAATTTGGTTCGATAGGTGGTGCCTCATATTGATAAGGATAAGTCTCACTTTGCTCGGGTGACTGCATGCAATAAGCTTCTGGACTATCTTCATGTGTGTGGTCAGAACTCTGAGCATGAGGGTCATTTTCTAAGACGAAAGGGGTCATCGACACCAACGCTCTATTAGGGTTCTCCTTTACCACTGCATACTTAATTGGAATCACATTGGAAGGAGGTGGCGGTTGGTTTCCTAGGATCGGTTGTGGCTTATATGGTGCCTGATATTGTTGTTGGTATTGAGGTTGATATTGTTTTTATTGCCTATAATACGACTATTGGTATTGATTCTGATACCTACCCTGTTGGTAAGGTTGTTGATAAGTTTTTCTGATAGTCTTCCTATTGTACGGACAATCTTGAGCCGTATGGTTTTTGTATTTCCTCTCAATGGTGCAATATGGAGCATTCAATTCTCTCATGTTCTGGTTTTGCATTGAGCATGTGTTGGCCATGTGATCACCTCCACAAGTATAACATTGCTTCAACAAGGTGACCCTTGGTGTTTGTCTATTTTGAACTCCTATCTACTTGGCAACCTATTTAGCTATCTCATCTATCTCATTGGAAGGTCTAGAAGTGTGACTAGTAGAACTGTTAGAATTCTTATAGATTTTGGACAATTCTAAATCCTCACCCAAGTTGTCTTTTATGTCAATACACATTCACAAACATTGATCTAGTGTGGTTGGCTCCTTGAGATATACATATGATCTATTTTTCCCACTTAGAAGTCCATCTAAAAACAAGGAAACTTGTTTTGCTTGAGTAGGTAGTTCAAGTGTGGGACACCTCTTCACATATTGTCTAAATCTCCTTCCCGCTAGTCGAGCTCTTTTTTGGGGTTTCTGCTTGAAGGTGTGGATCAAGGATGATGTGTTATGCCTAATACCACTCTTGGAAAATTCTACAATGAGTTCTTCTAGAAGTTGACCTATATGTTGGTAGTTTTGACTGTTTAGGGGTTGAAACCTAGCTAAGGCAATACCCTTGAGGGTCAAATGAGATGCATCAAATTGTGTGATTAAGTCCTCGTCTTGTTTGACTCTTAACACTTGTTTGGACTTAGCCACATGATCATAAGGATCTCCTAATCCATCAAAGTATTTTTTTCATTTTCTTGAGCACTTGAGAGGGTCTAAGGGTTCTTCGGTACTCTTGGGGTCTACGCAATGGAAGATCATGTTCATCTCCTTGATGTCTATGTGCTCTATGTCTCTCTCTTTTAGATCTTTCACCTTCAAGTCTTGATCTGTCTCTACCCATTGTGTGCAAAGCTTACCTCAGGTCTCTCTCTAGCTCTTTCCCTCTGGGTTTCATGATCCTTGGATGATCCTACACCTTGGATACCATGGGAAACATTAGATCTTTGTGGAGGGAAAATCATTTCACCTTGCCAAGTGTATACATGCCTATCATGCTCTGTTACCAAGAACATTGTCACTAACATGTTATCCAGATAGACAACTTTTCCTAATATCTTAGGATCTTTGAACTCATAAGTGGTGACTCCGCCTATTTTGTTAAGTTGATCTAGCTTGAATCTCCAAAAATCTTCCTCTGTTTCTCTATTCAAGAATAGTTCTATGCTTTTGTTGTCTTGGGGAACCCACTCTGGGGAAATCACTCTAGTCAAGACAGATTTGCCTCGAGGAGTCTTAGGTTCTCTTCCTAGGTCTCCTTGCTCTAGGTCTCCTATCTCATTCTATAAAATGACATTTCCAAACTCATCTATCCTATCTTGTGAGCGAATAACCACATACATGGTTCCTTGCTTATCAATGTATGAACCCTCTTTGAATTTAAGCACTAGGTGTTTAAGTCCGAAGGGTTGATATGATTTTTTAGTTGGATAACTTATTGCCTCAGACCATCCTCATAGATGTGTGCAGCTAATCGGTTTGTCCTAATATATTCCAACTCTGTCTTAAAGGGACCTTCTGGTCTCTATAGATAGGTAGTGCTTGAGTTACCTACATGTCTGTCCATGCTAAAAGACATTTCTGAATCAATTGTTTCTAAACTTAGCATATATGGATAATCACTAAGTTGTTGTGCCCAAGACCTAGTCGTGTGATTGACATTAGCTTCAGATGATCTGATACTTTGTCTAGCCCCTCGTACCTGTCTACCTAACCTCAGGTTCATAAACCTTGTTTACAAGTCCCAATTTTCCCAAGTGCAACTGTGTTGCAACGTTCTTTTGAATCATTTACTTGTTCTTTATAGATTTCTCTAGTATAATCTTGGCTCAAAAATATCTTCATTAGGAATACTTGAGTTTTGTCCCACTTTGAGATGTGATCGATCCACTTAAGTCATTTTTCTTTAGGGTTTAGTCACACAATATCTTAACTTTTCTTGAACTTGAGAAATTCGGGTGTTCTTGGACTTGATTTCTACTTATCACAACCCTAATTAATCAATATCACTACTCATATTTAGCCTAAGCTAAGAATTGACTAAGGGGGTTAAGAATGTTTCCAACCTCAAGTTGCTTCTCCCTTGATCACACTTGAATGCTCCAGATACATGTTCTCAGACTTGTAATGCACCTGCCACCTTGATTTGATTCCCTTGAATGGCTCTCAATGGACTTGTAAAAGCCCAAGATTAGATCAAGCTTTAACTCCTATTTATTTGACATAGTTTGATTCAACTATTTTTAAAGACTCTTTTTTCCCCTTTCTATTGCTTAAAATCCTTTGGAACTCTCTTGGCTTCCCACCTCTAGAGCTCAAAAAATGGATTTTGGATGAAAAAGTTATGATTCATATCAGGCTCCTAGGGGTCAAAACAGACAAACAAGATGTGTCAGATCATTGCAGCTTTTTTGAGAGTGAGACAACTAGAAAGTCGTGATTTTGTGAAAACCAAAAGCCAAAAAGTCACGATTCTTTTCCCAGTAAGTATCCAAAAACTTGCGATTTCTTACTCTTTTCTTCAATAAAAAATTTGCGATTTTCTCAAAAAGGGCACCATATTTGTAAAGTTAGACTTAACTTTAGTTCTAGAATTTTCAGAAGTCACAAGATTGAGAAAAAATATATAAACTAGTTTGTATCAATAGACGGGAAGAGAAAAAGAAGAAAACAAAAAAGAAAAAGGGAGAACGAGAGATTTTGTACGACTAAGTGTAGTCAACCTTCTTTGAGTAAGAAAGCACCTGTAAATTTATGATTTTTTCATATCTATGAGAAGAACTAATTAAAGTTCTATGTATGAGACTCTCTCCTCCATCTTCATACTTTGCCTACTATGTAATGATATCAAAAGTTCAAGTTTCCCAAGAAACTTGATGCCTCACATTGAGTTTGTACTAATAAATCCTTGTTTTATTCTCTGAGTTCTTAGCTATTGTTGAATCTTCTTAAAAACATGAGCTTTGTGGAGAAACTCAATGCATGGCATTGACTTTCAGCGTAAAGTCGATGCCTAGCATTGAGTTCCATCATAAAAGTGTTTTTCTTCATATCTGTGTTCAAGGGGATATTTTAAGTGCTGAAAAAGTAGCAAAAAACACACCAATTCGATGCTGGCATCAAATTCTTGCTTCAAGTCTATGCTAAGTTGAAAATGTTCAAAAATAGATAGCTGCTTTTACTAAAACAGGTAGAATTTCCTATTTTGGCAGTTAGACATAGTCATCTTGTGAAGGTCATAACTTGGTGTGTAGTGCAAAGTTTTTAAGAAGTAATAGCTTATTGGAAAGCTCTTCACTTCTAACTCAGACATAGTCATCTTGTGAAGGTCATAACTTGGTGTGTGTAGTGCAAACTTTTTAGGAAGTAATAGTTTTTCATCCACCAGAGGATCTTGGAAAAATAGTATTTGTGCTAAGAGAAATAAGCAAAAGAGTGAAGGTATGTTATTTTAATGACTATAAATTTTTGAAGACGTAAATTTCTTAGTTTTGGCTATTATTTTTTAGAGTTTGGAGAAGCATTGAGTTAATGGTGAACATAGAGGTTGTCTAGTGTCACATTAATTCATTCCTTGTGATGTTTCATACATCAAGAAGTGGTATAAGAGCAGAAAGGTTCTAGAGAGTAGAAGGCATCAAAGGTACAAGAAGTTTTGGAAAGTTTTCATTAAAGTTTGAAAGCTGAAGCATTCAAAGGCACAAGGCATCAAAAGATTACTTCAAAATTATATTTATACACAAAGAAATCCAAAAGGTATTATTCTTTATTCTTTAAACTCACAGGTTGAAGCAGAAGCAAAGAATTATGGTAGATCATATCTCCATTGACAAACTGGACAGAGATAATTACCTTGCATGGGTAATGAGAATGGAAGCCTTACTTATGAGTAAAGATCTCATGGTTTACATAAGAGGTGAAAAAGAGAAGCCAGTATTTGAAGATGAAAGCCAACCAAAGAAAGAGGAATTGGATGCTTTAAAGCATTGGTAGAAGAAGGATGCAAGTGAAAAGGCCTACATCTATAATACAGTTTCATATCATTTGCTCTCACACATCAAAGGATTGGAACTAGCTGAAGATATATGGAATGCATTGGAATATCATTTCCAAAGTACTACCAAAGCAAGGAAAGCAAGTCTATGGTCAAATTTTACTACATTCAAGAAGAAGCCAAGTCAAAGTATTAGTGATTATGTCACTAAGATGAAGGATCTAGTAGATAGTCTTAGATCCATAGATGAAGATATTGAAGATGATAGATTGATTGCTCAATTTCTTGTAGCTTTGAGAGGAGATGAAAGATGGAAACCTTTTGTCTTGTCAACGTAACTTTCTTTGAATCATTCTGTTCCAGATTTGAATCAATTGCTTGGTTTGATGCTCACATGTGAACAAGACTTGAAGGGAGATGGACATAAAGGACAAAGTTCTGCAATGTACATGAAGAACAAGAAGAAAGGAGATAAAGGTAAAGCAAAGGATGAAGAGGAATCAAGTTCTGAAGTTTATTATGCAAGAGATAGAAGCACTAGTAGAGGAAGAGCAAGAGGCTTTGGAAGAGGAAGAGGTAATCAGAATAACAATAATAAGGCTTGTTGAATCTATGGATTGAGTAATCATTTGGCTCATGACTATTGGCATAATCAACAAGGATCAAATCAAAATTAGAATAACAATAGTAGAGGTAGAGGTGGAAGATATCAAAGTTATTCTTAGAGAGAGAGACAAAATCAAAGAGGAGGCTATGGTAGAGGTGGAGGAAGAAGTTGGGGATAGAATCAATCCTACAACACCACCTACTACAATTATGCAAATGGCACATAGAATGAAAGACATGCATAATTGATGATGAATTCAATCAGCACATCGGATAAAGAAGATCTAAAGGTGTTTTACATTGACTCTCGATGTTCTAATCATTTGTCAAGAAACATAGAATTGATGTCAGAATTGGAAAAAAGGCATTTCTAGTCATATAGTTCAAACAGATGATAATAAAAAACATAGTGTACATTAAATTGGAAAAGTGAAACACAAGAGTGGAGTAGATTTGCTAACCAATGTTTTGCTATTCCCACAATACCTAAAAACCTGATTAGTGTGGGATAGATAGTTGAAAAAGGTTTTCAAGTCAGGTTTACAAATGAAGGAGTATTTGTTGAAGATCTAGAGAATGGATATAATCAAATTGTTTGTGGTAAGAAAGAAGGTAGACTCTTTACTTTAAGAGTGCAAGGGAACATTGGTCAAGATTTGCACACACATGGTGAAGGAGTGATTACAAGACTTGATCTCTTGCATAAGAGATTAGGTCATTTCAATGAAAGAGGAATTAAAACTATGGTTGCAAATCAGTATGTACTAGGATTACCAAATGTGCAGAGTCAACATATGATTTATAAATGTGAAGCATGTCAAATGGGAAAAGCACACAGACTACCATTTCAAAAGAAAGGATTCAAACATGATGGAGTACTAGAGCTCATTCATAGAGATGTATGGGGACAAGCCAAAGAAGGATCTATCAGTGGCTCAAGGTATTAGGTTCTTTTCATTGATGATGCTACAAGATGGATAACTTTGTATGTTTTGAAGGAATGATCAAAAGTGTTTGGAGCTTTCAAGCATTTTCATGCATATGGAGAGAGAGTCATAGGCCAAAAGCTTAAGAGATTGAGTTTTGATGGAGGGGGAGAATACTTCTCACAAGAGTTCAATTATTATCTTTGGAATGCACATATTAAGAGAGAAATAACTTGCAGGTATACACCACAACAAAATGGTGTAGCAGAAAGAAGAAATAGGAATTTGGTTGATTTTGCTAGAGCTATGCTAAAGGAGAAGAATTGTCCAAATTATCTTTGGGTTGAGGTTGTAAATACATCTACATATCTTGTGAATAGATTACCATGTACAACTCTAAATGGAATGACTCCATATGAAGCTTGGTGAGGTAAGAAACCAACACTAGATCATTGTAAAGTGTTTGGATCAATTGCATATGCTTATGTGCCATCACAACTTAGACATAAAATTGAACCAAAGTCTAACAAATATGTGTTCATTGGTTATGATGAAAAGTAGATGGGTTACAGGTTGTGGAATCCTCTAACCAAACAATGTCTTGTTTTTAGAGATGTTACATTTGATGAACAGAAAAATTGGTGTGCAGATCAAATTCATACACTTGAAGAATTTGAAGAAGAGGTAAGAATATGTGAGAAAGGAAAATCAAGTGTGCAAGTGAATGGAGATGGAGTATATGCAAGCAAGTACATCCAGAAGTGGATTAATAAGAAGAAATGAAGAAGTTCCTATATTTGATGAAGAGGTGTATCCAGACACACATGAAGAAGGTGAGCAAGGAGGTCAAGTAGGACAAGAAGGCAATCAAAAAGGTATTCTTATGATACTTCTTACATAACTCAAAAGAACTATGCATATATGGTCAAAGATGATGAAGAACCTCATAACTATGATGAAGCAAAAGGTAAGAAATGAAGGAAGAATTCGATGCATTAGAGGAGAACAAGACTTGGGAACTTATTTCTAAACCAAATGGTAAGAAGGTAGCTGGAAATAAATGGGTTTATAAAGTGAAGAAGTTTGCAGATGGAAGTATAGCCAGATACAAAGCTAGACGAGTGGTGAAAGGCTATGCCCAAATTCATGGCATAGATTATGATGAGACATTCATTCTTGTAGCTAAGATGTCAACTATAAGGACAATCATTGCTATTGCAGCTTCAAAAGTATGGATTCTAAGTCAACTGGATATAAAGAATGCATTCTTGAATGGATACATATCAGATGAGGTATACATGGAACAAGCTCAAGGGATTATAGACTCCAAGTTCCAAATTTTGTCTACAGATTGAGAAGAGCACTCTATGGATTGAAACAAGATCCAAAAGCATGGATCTATAGATTGGTGAAGTATCTCAATGATCTTGGATATCAAAATTCAAAACCAGATCCAAGTCTACTCATTCTACTCATCAAAAGAACAGAGGAAGGTACAATCTACATTTGTATTTATGTAGATGACATTATAATCACAGGTACTTTAGATGAAGGAATTAAGGAGATAAAGAGATTTCTTGAGAAAGAATTTAAGATCAGTGACCTAGGAAAGTTATCATATTGGAATGGAAGAAACTTATATAGATCATGGCATATATAAATCACAAGTAAGGTATTGTTGAGCCCATAAAAGTCATATTGATCAAAGTCAATCATAATCAAAGTCAACCATAGTCAAAGTCAAAAGGGTCAAAGTCAAAGTAAAATTCAATAAGGTCAAGGTCAAATTCAACATAGGAAAAGTCAAAGTTTGCAAAGTTTAGGTGTCAAAGTGCATAGGTAGTGCACAATTAATTGTTCACAAAGGGGTATTTTGCAGAAAGTGGATGGCAGGTTACAGAGTATATTTTTGTAATTTCCTGAAGGTTCAAAAGTGTTTTTAAAGTCTTTGGAAGGTTCACGTGAACCCTCTCTTATGTGCACATTTGAGGAATAAACAGGCAAAATGTGAAGGTATGTGAAGCGACATCGTATGCCGAAGTGAAAGTATGGCTGCCCAATTAAAATTTTTGTTTTAGTCTAAAGTCACTACAGGACAAAACAGGGATTCGTTGGCTACACACTTTTGGAGACAATCTTGGGACATCAAAGTGAGCACCAAGATACTCTTGAAGTTAGGAGCATACGTGAATCGACACCCAAATCAAGGCAAGGACTATTCTTGGAGGACTAAGCAATGTGAGCATAGAAAAAGCTAGGCAAGAGAGAGAAGTGCAAGAGACACAGTGTGCGACGTAGAGAAGTGAAGTGCAAAGTGTGCATGAAGAGTGACTAAGAAGTGTGCAGAGAAGGGCTAAGCTTACAACCAAGGATCCCAAGGTCCCATTGAAGCTTTGCACATTGGGACAGAAGGTGTCCATCCCTCCCCCTTATTGGAATCTTGGTGCAAGGTGTGCACAAGTGTAGGCTTGGAGAAGGTGGAGGTCTTGTGTAGAGAAGGCTGGCAGCAACAAGACCCTTGGGTATTTTGTATTTTGTGATTGTGAGCTCGGTGGGATTTTGCACAGAAGCATTGGATTGTATTGTGCATTACCATTGTATTTTTCTTCTCATAATCAATCGACAGAGGCTTCCAATGTGTATCTTTCTTCCTATCTTTCCCTTTTCTCCTACAAACACTCAAATCCCTTTTTGTCCAAGAATCCCCCAACAAAATTTGGCACGCACGGTGGGAGTCCAAGGAGATTTGAGCATAGGAGAAGAAAAGTGCAGAGTGTAGAAGAGTTCAAGTGCCGATAGTGCTACAGTGATAGTTCATTGGGTTAAGAGGTAAATTTTCTTATTAGTTCTTTTAGCCTAAGAGGACTATGAACAGCTCATGACCACAACCTGGTCTCAAACATTGAGGGTCACCTGCAAAGCTACAAGAAGGAAGGTTGTTAGAAGATCCTCCAATCCACTGTCGTCAACCTCATCAGTAAAGAGCATGGTAGGTTAGGTAGATTTGGAAACTCTACTATCAAGATTAAATAAAAAATTTCCTTCTTTCAAAGGCTTAGCTCAGGAAGATCCGGACGAGCACGCTAGGAGGTTTTTAGCACTATGCAAAACAAGAGGCTTAATGGAAACAGAGGATGCCTTTTTGATACTCTTCCCTGCCACATTACAAAGGGTTAGTAGATAAATGGTTCAGCCGGTTTGCTGACAACCATTTCACCACTTGGGAATTAATGAAAGATGCATTCAAAAATCAATTCTAGCATGGAAATACTACAGAGATCATCATAAATGAATTAGAAAACTTAAAACTGGGTCCACGTGAAAAGTTTCCAGAGTTTGTAACTAGGGCCATAGCACTAATGGCTAAGTTGCAAGATCCTCCACATGATTTTTTTATTAAGAAATGGTTAGCTAAGCCACTCCCAATAACCACACAATGTAAAATAAAGGAATTAGTGTTGCCAGCAACCTCCATAGAGGAGTTCATCAACAGAGCTACACGACTGGAGCAAATAAGGCAACAATATGGAGCAATTTCTTCTCAACTACCCTATTCTACCGAAATGGAGGATCCAATAATCTAGCTAAGGAAAGAGTTGGAGGGCTTAAAAAGGAATAAGCCCCACAAACAGGAGGAGAATGTTGTTACTTAGTTGAGAAGGGAGATTGAGGCATTGAAGCTACAAAAGGAAGAGGAGGCCCAAGCAGAAGAACTGGCTCAGCTTCGACAAGAGTTGCAGGAACTCAAAGTGGGTGGCATCAAAAGTGAGCTATGGTGTACCATGTGTAGCAAGCAAGGTCATGTAGTAAGTGAATGTCCTATGTTAAGTGTAACTTGCGAACTATGCAGGAAAGCTGGTCATGAGGCCCAAGAATGTCAATCAAGAGGAATACCTGCAACAACATATTGGACACAAGGAGGACCCCTACCACTAGCAAATGTGATGGCGACTGCACCTAATCAAGGTGACAATTACAACCCTAGATAGAGGAATAACTTTGGAAATGGGCCTAGGAGGCCAATTATTTGTTTCAGATGTGGAGAATGTGGGCACTACCAAAGTAGGTGCACTCTACCAGAAAATGCCCCTCCTTGCAAGAACTTCCTAGAGGCCAGAGACCACTATACTAATTGTTGTCCTAAGAACCAAGCATCTTCATCTGGGCCCCACATTCAAATGATTTTTGTGTGTAAAGAAGAAATAATAGATCAAGTCAATGTGCCATCTCCATCTACTAGGGTGGTGCAGTTAGAAGAAATTGAATCTTTTACAGTGCAGACAAGAAGCAAAGCGAAGGATCAAGTAGATATAGGTCAAGAATCAAGAAATAATGGATTGAACAAAGACAAAGAGACATCTGAAGACAAAGCCACCACATGTGGAGATACAAGGCAAAAACAAAACCTCATAGGTACTAGTGAGGCCATGAGGAGGTTGATAAGCCCATTGGAGCCCATGCTCTTAAGGAATCATAAGCTTCACACCTACTCAAGTCCGTGAAAAAGGAGGTTAGTATTTTTTATTTAATCAAGATGGATGGCAAATTCAGGTCAGAACTCTTGCAGATAATTGATGAGGCGTCCACAACAAGTTTAGTGGCAAAGGCTACTATTATGCATAAAGAGAAAATTGCAGGGGAAGCACCCCTCACAGATTACAAGAGCCCTCAGCTAACAGTCTCTATCAAAGTTCATGAGTTTCAAGGAGTTATTGTGGATGGTGGTTCTGGCATTAACTTGATGCCTGAACATACCATGAAAAAGATTGGACTACATCCTTGAAGACCTACTAGCTTCACTGTAACACTGGCAGACCAAAGTACAGTCAGACCTATGGGAATAGTCCCTAACATTTGGATGGAAGTACAAGGTAACACATTTTTCTTGGACTTTGTAGTTATAAGACTACCAAATGTGTAGGGAGAGTTTCCTCTATTAATTGGAAGACCTTGGCTAAGGCATGCTAGTGTAATACATGATTGGGGCAAAGATACAATGTGGGTCCAATAGGAAGGTGCTGAATTAAGACAATTATTGTTGGAAGAAGGTCTCGATCAACAAGGATATACTAGCATGATGCAATCAGTTGGTATACACACAGATATGGACTATATAGACAATCAAGAAGGTAAGGAAGTGGATCTATATGATGAAGACAATATGCTCGCATGGTTAGAAGAAGGAGGGTCCTTTCCTTGCTTTGGAATTTTTCCACCTAACTCAGACATAGAAGAAGGGTACTTAGAAAAAGAGGAAAAAATTCAAGTAGCTAGGCTGGGAGAGCCAGCAAAAGACCACAGAAGGGGAAAGAAATCTCCTTTGTACAACCATATAGAGGAAACTGTTTCTATGGATTGCAACCAAAAGGAAGGTTCAGAGTTAAAAGGTAAGAATAAGAATATAGGAGAGGATTCATTACCACTTCATGAGATCCCTCCAGGATGGATTCAAGAGTAAGAAGTGCAACTCGACATCCAAGATGTTCCTGCTTATGATACCGAAGCTATGTGGGACAATGTAACTAAGGATGCTACTCAGGAAGGACTTACAGATAGCATTGTAAACAGGCATCCAGTGAAGGAGGTTCAGTTGGGCAATGAGGATCAGCCGCATCCCATTTTACTAGCCACATGGATAGAGAATCATCTAGAGGTGCTCTTAAAGGTAACATCTTTCATGAAGCCATTTGTAGAGATCTTTGCTTGGCCCTATAAGGATTTAGAAGGAGTACCACCTAGTTATGGAGAGCATAGAATCCCTCTCATTGAAGGAGCAAAACCAGTGAGAGGAAGAGTTATAGGCTGAATCCTAAATATGCTAAAGCTCTTTATTTGAAAATTCAGAAAATGGAAGATGCAAGAATTATCATCCCTGTATAGCATTCAAAATGGCTATCTTCTATGGTAATTATTCCAAAGAAAAACACTAACAAGATCAAAATCTGTGTGGACTTTAGAGCATTGAACAAGCTCACCATCCTAGATGGATTTTCAATGCCATTTGCTGAACAGGTCATAATAGAAGTAGCTGGACATACACTTTACAACTTCACGGATGGACTCAGTGGATATAATCAAATATCCATCCACCCTGAGGATCGAGACAAGACTGCATTCATTATACCTTGGGGACCTTGTGTATATTTGAAGATGCCATTTGGACTGAGAAATGCCCCAGCTACGTTCAATCGAATAGTTAATCTCATTTTTGGACCATTGCTGCTAGAATTTCTCAGAATTTTCATGGATGATTTTTCATCCTTTTTAGGTACTCTTGTAGAGAATCCATTGGATTATTTAGAAAAGCATCTGATTCAATTACAACAAGTTTTTATGAGGTGTAGAGAAACAAAGTTGAAATTGAACCCAAATAAATGCCATTTTCTGGTGATTGAAGGTACCCTCTTAGGACATGTGGTATCCTCCAAAGGGTACCACTGGAGGTTTATTAAGATGTATGTAGAAATAACCTAGCCATTGGCTAGGCTTACATGGAAGGAAGTACCTTTTAAATGGGAAGAAGAGGAGGAAAAAGCATATCAAACATTAAGGTCAAGGTTAGTAGCTGCTCCCATTCTGATCACACCTGAGTGGTCAAAACTTTTTCATATACATGTAGATGCTGGTGCATATGCAATGGGGGAAGTTTTCACTCAACACAATGAAGAATACAAAGTCGATAGACCAATTCAATATGCCAATCGAATATTGACCAAGGCTAAAAGGAATTATAGCATAACAGAAAGGGAGGTCTTACCCATGGTTTTTGCTGTCCAAAAGTTTCGTCATTACTTGCTGGGAGTGAAATTTGTTATCATAACTGATCATCAACCACTCAAATACTTACTGAACAAACCACAAGCTACTAGTAGGATATGGAGATGGTTTCTGTTGTTCTAGGAATTTGATTTTTTTGTAGTCCATAGACCAGGTAAAGAAAATGTTATGGCAGACCACTTATCCAAGATCAAGATGATGGATCAAGCAATTGGAGTAAATGATGATTTTCCATATGCTAATTTGTTTGCGGTACAAGCTCAAGGTTGGTATGAGGACATCAAGAATTTTATTAAAACTCGATTGTATCTAGAGAAGGCAAGTGATGTGCAAAGGAAGAGACTGCTAATCAAAAGCAGACGTTTTACCTTCATTGAAGGAAAATTATATCGAGAGGGAAAAGATAACAGGGTCAGAAAGTGCATGGAAGGAGAAGAAGTGAGGAAATTCCTTAGATCTACACATGAAGG
Source organism: Ceratopteris richardii (assembly GCA_020310875.1). NCBI lineage: Eukaryota > Viridiplantae > Streptophyta > Polypodiopsida > Polypodiales > Pteridaceae > Ceratopteris > Ceratopteris richardii. The sequence continues at coordinate 11,734,292 of CM035439.1, forward strand.
AACAGGTGGTGGGCACCTTCCAGCACACATTATGAGTCAGGGGATCCTTGATATTGGCTTATGGTGGCCTACATTATTCAAAGATGCAAAGGAATGGGGAAAGGCATGTGATGTTTGTCAGAGGTGTGGACCCAAGCCAACAAAGCAGAGGCACAACCCCTTGATTATTTCCACTTCTTGGCAACCATTTCAGAAGTGGGGGCTAGATTTTGTAGGGCCCATGTACCCTCTGCCGATTCCAAAAAGAGAGAAGTATCTATTGATCGCCACAGACTATGCGACAAAGTGGGCTAAAGCTATTGCTTCCCCTGACTGCCCTGCTCAAACTGTTGCATATCTCATTTACAGTAGCATCATTTGCAAGTTTGGATGTCCACTTGAAATTTTTACAGACCAAGGTACTCATTTTGTAAATAAGATCCTACATGAAATTTTCAACAGGTACAAAATTCTACATAAGACCTCTTGTGCCTATTATCCAAGAGCTAATGGACAGGTAGAATCCACCAACAAGGTATTAATTGCCATGTTAAGGAAGGAATGTATGTTACAACCCACTTACTTATCACGAGGAAGGAGATAAGGAAGAGAGCTCACACACACACACACACTCACACTCTCAAGGAGAAGCATACACATAGATAGAGGCAAGGAAGAATAATGTTCTTCTTCTTCTTCTATTACATAAAAAGGAATGTACAAGAATGACCTAAAAAAAAAGAGTACAAGTGAAATATATAAAGATCAGTACATAAGGAAAAACCTAATGTTCGTGAATGAGTGAGTTGGCAAGGAACAAATGTGCCATCACTCTCGGCAGATAAATCTAATAAAGCTCAATGAAGTATCCCTGACATATACTAGTGTGACCACTATACATGTCAGAGAAATGAAAAATTGGTAGGTGTCATCTTGGATCATCACATGTTGAGCTTGATATCTCAACACTCCCCCTCAAGCTAAACACCATAACCTGTAATCCAAGCATCTATTGAAACTTCTTCAACTTCTCAGCTCCAAGTGCTTTGGTGAAAATATCAGCAACCTGCTCATCTGTTCTCACATAAACAAGATCAATATCACCTGCTTATACCTTCTCTCTAATGAAGTGATAATGTACCTCGATATGCTTTGTTCTAGCATGGAAAACAAGGTTCCGTGCTAACTATATGCTGCTAAGATTATCACAATAAATGGTGATATGCTTTTGCACTTCCACACCTAAATCCGCAAGTAGCATCTCCAACCATGATGCCTCACATGATGCCGTTGTCGCACCTCTATACTGAGCCTCTGTAATCGACAAAGCAATAGTGGGTTGCTTCTTGCTGCTCCATGTAACAGTTGCACTCCCAAGTGAGAATAGAAAACCACTAGTAGATCTTCTATCTGGAATGCTACCAGTCCAATTGGCATCGGTGTATCCATAAACCTGCAAATCTACACCAGCCTCATAAAACAATGCATAATCCAAAGTAGCACTCACATAACGTAGAGTGTGCCTTAGATCATCCAAATGTGGCTTCCTAGGAACCTGCATAAACTGACTTTCAAGTCCAATAGTATAACTTAGATCAGGCCTTGTAATTGTGAGATATATAAGACTTCCCACAATTTTCCTGTACATAGTAGCATTTTCCAATGCTTCACCTGATGTAGTGTCCAACTTCAAATTCTGATCTAATGGCATAGAAATTGGCTTACAATCAGCCATACCATACTTTTGCAGCATATTCAAGGCATATTGCCTATGCGACATCCATATATCTGTTTTTGTATGTATAAACTCGATGCCCAAGAAATAACACAGCACACCAAGATCTTTCATGTCAAGCTTGAATCTCCATCAACGTCTTCAAAACTTGCACATGTTTTACTACCAGCAGAAAGCTTTTCTTTACCTTTTTTGGATGTATTTGATGAATTCGCTGGACTGAAATTTCCACACAATCTTCCACTCCATGGATTTGAGTTGGAACTATTACTTGGTGATGCATCCACTCCACTCAAAACTTGAGATTTTGCACTTGATTTTTTAGCATTTTCTTTGTCATTTGGTTCAAGATTCAGTCCTTCTTTGGCATCTGCATAAAAGCTTGACATTTCATCAAATATCACATCTCTGCTCACCTTTACCTATCGTGTGAGTGGGTTATAACATTTATATCCCTTCTTCCCAATATCAATGAGGCATATTCTTCTCAGCCATCAAGGCTCTTGCTATTTCTGCAATATGTCTATTTTTGCGTTCAGCAACACCATTCTGTTGTGGTAGTACCTGCATGAAAACTGATGCCGAATTCCATGATTTTTTAGAAAATTGCTGAACTCATTTGACATGTATTCACCTCCTCCATCATATCTTAATGCCTAAATGTACTTCCCTGTCTGCTTTTCCACCATAACTTTAAAATTCTGGAAGTGAGTGAACACCTCGCTCTTCTCTTTCATGAAATATACCCATACTTTGCATGTATGGTCATCAATGAAAGTAACATTAAACCTGCAACCACCCATAGATGTGGTCTTCGCTGGACCCCAAACATCTATATGTACTACTTCTAGTACATTCTCACTAACATGCTTGTCATGTGGAAATGATGCTCTTGACTGTTTACCAAATTGACATGTTGCACATACCTTTTGCATTTCTGCAACTTTGAAATTTGGTAGTCCATGGACAATCTCTTTTGACTACATCAGTTTCAGCCTTTGTAGATTTGCATGTCCAATTTCTTTGTGCCATATCTCTATATCAACAATAACTCCTGCACCTTTTGCAAACATGGATGCATACGTTTCAGGAATCTTCACTTTTAAGATGAACATCCTACCCACTTTGTTTCCTTTGGCAACCAATCACCCATCTTGCTTGTACTCCTCTACATATAATCCATCAGCATTGAACTTGACTTGTAATCTCTGGTCAACCATTTGTCCAATAGAAACGAGATTCTTTGTTATATTTGGAACATGCAGCACATTAGCAAGATGTTTTAACTTTCCATCCTCCATGGATAGTGCTATGTTTCTTGTATGCTCAATAGGATGTGATGTGTCATCACCTGTTTCAACATATCCAGGAACTGGCAATTTTTGCAAAGTACTAAACCATTCCGCATGACTGGTCATGTGATTTGAAGCACCTGAATCAACATACCAGACATTATCATTCGATTTTGAAACACCAGCAGACATCGTATTCATCATGTGATGTTGGACCATAAATCCATTCAAAGTGTCTAGATTTACCACAATTCCAACATCCTTTACTATCATTACCTCAATCATTTCTTTGGAAATTTTTGCGATCTCTTTGGCTCCCCCTGCCTCGAAACTATCCTCTTCCTCCTGCATGATTCTGTTGTTGACCTTGGTCTTTGTTACTATTTCCTCTTCCACTTTGGAAACCTCTACCTCTGCCTCTTCCTCTACTAGAGTAGAGTTCCTACTCAGAATTGGGCTTTCCTTGGGAGTTTGAATTCTCACCAAGATTCTTTCTTCAATAATCACCATAGATACCAAATCAACAAAATTTGGAATATTTTCCCTGGTCTGTATAGAAGTTTTGAACTGCTTATATGTAGCTCCTAAACCACGAAGGCATACTTCCACCTTATCATCATCATCTACATTCACTCCAATAGATGCAAGTGACTCACATATGCTTTTGATTTTCAAGGTATAGTTACTTACTAACATACTCTTTTTCTTCAAGGTATGCAGCTCGTTCTTGAGTTGCAATTTTTGTGCCTTTGTATTGGTCTCATACAATGTGACCAAACTATTCCAAGCCTCTTTTGGAGTCTTGGCATCATGTATGTGCCCAATCATGCTATCATGTATGCTAACAGATGGCCAATACATTACCTTTCGTGTCCTTGATTCCATTCCTCATATGCTTGTATGTGTTCTGCAGTTCGATTCCTCTCTGTTAACTGTGGAGCATTTTCGTTCTCTCCTTTGATGTACTTCTAGTAGCCTTTTCCCATCAAGAAATTCGTCATTCTGAATCTCCAAGCATGGAACTTGTTCTTGTCTAGCTTATCGCTCATAAGGTGACTCATTCCATTTGTATTTGCCATTTCTGCAGAATACACAACACTGCAAACCACTACAAGAAACACTTCTACTTGAACACTGTCACACTATGACGTGATAGTTCGATCTCAGAAAAACACTGTTTTCGTGTATCAACAATACACGGAATCACTTGAAATTCTGGATCTAGAATATATGAGTGTTGCCGAACACAACGCAAGTTACAGTTTCTAAAACTGACCTAGGTTTTCTATGGGCCCTATCTTACGGGCTCGAAATGGAGGTCGAGATGGCTCCGAAACTTCGATCTGACAAAACCAAGTGATCCTAAAGGGATAACTCTGGAAAATATTTTGAGGTCTTCTACCTTCACGCCAATTTTCATAGCAAACGAAGGTCATTTGTGAATCATGTTTTCTCCATGCCTTGCTGTGTACTCTTCACCGTTGCCTTCTCCACAAGCTCTCTAAAGCCACGCTGGCTCTGATACCATGTCACAAGGAAGGAGATAAGGAAGAGAGCTCACACACACACTCACACTCTCAAGGAGAAGCACACACACAGATTGAGGCAAGGAAGAATAATGTTGTTCTTCTTCTTCTATTACATAAAAAGGAATGTACAAGAATGACCTAAAAGACAAGAATACAACAAGTCCATTATATAAAGATCAGTACATAAGGAAAAACCTAATGTCCGCGAATGAGTGAGCTAGCAAGGAACAAATGTGCCATCACTCTCGGTAGATAAATCTAATAAATCTCAATGAAGTATCCCTGACATATACCGGCGTGACCACTATACATGTCAGAGAAACGAAAAATTGGTACGTGTCATCATGGATCATCACATGTTGAGCTTGATATCTCAACATTACTAGGGCATTGCTTATCAAGATACCCTATGGGCATACATGTTAGCTTACAAATAGGCTACTGGATATTCTCCATTCCAATTGGTTTATGGGATATTTCATATTGAACCCTCTGAATTTCTACATGGATCATCAAAAGTAGCATTCATGTAGGGAAAGAAAGATTGTGGTGTCTCCCATAGGCTTGGAGCACTGCATAAAGTGGAAGAGATACGTCTACATGCTGCAAAACAATTGATAGAGACTCAAATGAAGAGGAAGAAGGCACATGATCGGAATCTGTGGAACAACAACTTACAATCAGGCATGTTAGTTCTTCTCCATAGACCTCAAACCCAAACACAAGTAAGGGGAAAATGGCTTCCACACTAGGAAGGCGTTATCGAGTTAAAACAATGCTGAATTGGGGTGCAATGGAGTTAGAGACGCTAAAAGGAGAGGCCCTACCACTGGTCAATATATCAAGGCTCAAGGCCTATCATCAACACAACTGAAGATTTATGGATCACCTGGAACCTGTAAAATTTGTCCAGGTTTTACATAGCCTTCTCATGTCATTTTTGCTTAAGTTTTGGTAGTTTTTATCCATTTTCATGCTTGTTCTTTGAATTTTTGGCAAATTGAGCACCCCTTTCATAGTCCATGGCATACATACAATTTTTGGAAATTTGTGGGATTTTTTCAAGCAATTTTCATCCTTTTCAAATGTCATTCTCTTTCCAAATTGGAGGAATAAATGGAGCTCGCTATGGTGTTGAGTGAGGAAATTGGCTTAAACCTATACATAATTTTTTGAGAATTTTTTGCATTTTTTTGGGATTTTTTTAGGATTTTTCTCCGATTTTGGATATTTCAAAAAAAAAAGAGAGAAGAAGAAAACCCCCATGGCTTTTTCGAAACCTCTCTCTCTCTCTCTCTCTCTCTCTCTCTCCCTGCTAGTTTTTTTTATTTTTTTATTTTTAGTTTTTACTTTTATTTTCATTTTTATTTATTTTATTGTTTTTTTATATTATTTCTTTTATTTTATTTATTTTTCTTTATTTATTTATTATCTTATTTATTTATTTATTTATTTTTAATTTATTTATAATCTTTTATTTTTCTTTATTTTTATTTTTATGCCTAGCACCGTGCGTTCTATCCACAAAAAAAAAGGAGATTCTTATTTATATTCTCAGTTTAATATTTTTAAAAAATATATATATATATTTTTTATTGTTCATGGCTCAAATCTTTTGGCTCTGGATCATGCCTCGGATGGCCATTTTATTCAAACTTGCGGTCATTTTCATGTATTTTGGCATCTCTAGATTCATTTTTTGCCTTAATTTTTCCAAAACCCCACCTTTTCTCTATTTCTTGGTAAAGAAACCACATATTTTGAGCACATTTATCACATGTTTTTATTTAACCACATGATCCACATGGTCTATTCTCACTTTGTTTTACCTTATGTTTAACAATTTCCCATATGCACCCTCTGTAGCTCTACTGTTTGATCATTTTGGCCCTCTCTAGACCCCATAATTCTACTCCCTCACCCTCCCTTACCCTTTTGGCAAGTCCTCTCCTTACCCCTCCCTGCCCTATCCATCCCAGGCCCCTTAGCCCTCCCTTCCCCCTCCTTTCTACCCTCCCATTGCCCTCCTTTGCTTTTCTGTGCGAAACTTCCACTTTTGGGTTCTTCTCTGGTGTTTATTCTCTCCTGCTTCTGGTGGACTTGGTTGCTACTCCAGTGTCCTTTTGAGGATTTTGTAGCATAGAAATCATGGTGTCCTATCTGCTCAGAGTTTTGGCTATAGCTCTCTAGGACGGAGAGCCCATTAGGTGGTGGGCAACTCTTGAGCCCATAAAAGTCATATTGGTCAAAGTCAACCATAATCAAAGTCAACCATAGTCAAAGTTAAAAGGATCAAAGTCAAAGCAGTCAAACTCAACAAGGTCAAGGTCAAAGTCAACTTGGGCAAAGTCAAAGTGTTCAAAGTTCACGTGTCAAAGTGCATAGGTAGTGCACAATTAATTGTTCACAAAGGGGTATTTTGCAGAAAGTGGATTGCAAGTTGCAGAGTGTATTTCTGTAATTTCCCTAAGGTTCAAAAGTGTTTTTAAAGTGTTTGGAAGGTTCAGGTGAACCCTCTCTTATGTGCACATTTGAGGAATTAAAAGGCAAAAGTCAATTGGCTGCCCACTTTTGGAGACAATCTTGGGACATCAAAGTGAGCACCAAGATACTCTTGCGGTTAGGAGCGTACGTGAATCGACACCCAAATCAAGGCAAGGACTATTCTTGGAGGACTAAGCAATGTGAGCATAGAAAAAGCTAGGCAAGAGAGAGAAGTGCAAGAGACACATAGTGTGCGACACAGAGAAGTGAAGTGCAAGGTGTGCATGAAGAGTGACTAAGAAGTGTGTAGAGAAGGGCTAAGCTTACAACCAAGGATCCCAAGGTCCGATTGAAGCTGTGCGCATGCCGACAGAAGGTGTCCATCCCTCCCCCTTATTGGAAGCTTGGTGCAAGGTGTGCACAAGTGCAGGCTTGGAGAAGGTGGAGGTCTGGTGCAGAGAAGGCTGGCAGCAACAAGACCCTTGGGTATTTTGTATTTTGTGATTGTGCACTCTGTGGGATTTTGCACAGAAGCATTGGATTGTATTGTGCATCACCATTGTATTTGTCTTCTCATAATCAATCGGCAGAGGCTTCCAGTGTGTATCTTTCTTCCTATCTTTCCCTTTTCTCCTACAAACACTCAAATCCCTTTTTTTCCAAGAGTCCCCCAACAGGTATCTTCTGAACTTGTTGAAGAAGTGCGGTATGGAAAATTGTAGAGAAGCTTCAACTCCACTTGAAGTCAATCACAAGCTCAATAAATATGCTGGTGTTGAATACAAAGATATAAGGAAGTATCAATCTCTTGTGCGTAGTTTGATTTATGCTACACTCACAAGACCTTATCTTAGTTATGCAGTGGGAGTTCTGTCACAATTCATGACTTTTCCAAAGGATCCACATTGGATTGCATGTCAAGAAGTTCTTAGATATATCAAAGGAACCATAAAGGAAGGATTATATTATCTTTTTACTTCAGATTTGAAATTGAGAGCCTATAGTGACTCAAACTAGGCAGGTAATCAAGATGGCAGAAGATCAACTCATGGCTACATGATATACATTGGTGATAAGCTTGTAAAATAGTGTTCAAAGAAACAACATATAGTAGCATTATCATCAACTGAAGCTAATTACAAAGGACTTGTACAAGCAATTAATGAGGTCATACGCATTATTCAAAAGTTTGGGAATTAATCAAGGTATACCTACAATACATGGAGATAACATGACTTCACTTTATCTTGTAGCAAATAAGAACAAAACATATAGAGATATAGTATCATTTCTTGAGAGAAAAGCTAATGGAGAAAGAAATTGAAGTGGAGTACATTTCTACAAAGGATCACATAGTAGATACAATAACAAAGAGCTTGGAAAGTGTGAAGACTAGCAAATTCAAAAGCATATCAGGCGTAAAAAGAAAAGAAGATGATATGAAGAAACAGAGAATATCAATTAGTGACTGAGGGTCAATCACAAATTGGACATAAAGTTCAAGTTCAAATTCTAAGAAGAAAAGCACATGCCTATGTGAAGGGACAATTTCACACATGTACCATATTTGTAAAGTTAGACTTAACTTTAGTTCTAGAATTTTCAAAAGTCACGAGGAGAAAATCTATATAAACTAGCTTATATCAATAGACATGAAGAGAAAAAGAAGAAAAAAGAAAAAAGGAAAAGAGAGATTTTGTATGATATATTTTTTGAGTTTTTTATAGCTATGAGAAGAACTAATTAAATTTCTATGTATGAGACTCTCTCCTCCATCTTCATACTTTGCCTACTCTGTAATGATCTCAAAAGTCCAAGTTTCCCAAGCAACTCGATGCCTCATATCCAGTTTGTGTTGATAAGTCCTTGTTTTATTCTCTGAGTTTTTACCTATTGTTGAAGCTTTTTAAAAACATGAGCTTTGTGGAGCAACTCAATGCCTTGCATTGACTTTCACCGTAAAGCCGATGCCTAGCATCGAGTTCCATCATAAAAGTGTTTTTCTTCATATCTGTGTTCAAGGGGGTATTTCAGGTGCTGAAAAAATGGCCAAAAACACACCAATTTGATGTCTAGCATAAAATTCTTATTGCAAGTCGATGCTAAGTTGAATTTTTTCAAAAATGGATAGGCACTTTTACTAAAATAGGGAGCATTTCCTATTTTGGCACTCAAACATAATCATCTTTTGAAGGCCATAATGTGGTGTGTAGTGCAAAGCTTTTAAGGAAATAATAACTTTTTGGAAAGCTTTTTTCTTCTTCTTTCATCCACCAGAAGATCTTGGCAAAATATTATTTGTGCTAAGAGAAATAAGCAAAAGAGTCAAGGTATGTTATTTTAGCAACTAGAAATTTCTGAAGAAGTAAAGTTCTCATTCTTGGCTACTATTTCTCGAAGTTTGGAGAAGTATTGAGTTAATGGTGACCATAGAGGTTGTCTAGTGTCACATTAATTCATTCCTTGTGATGTTTCATACATCAATAGTTGAGTGTTGTAGGATGAAAAAATGAGTGCTTGAAGCTAGAATGGTGTGTTTCATGTCTAGTCCTAGACTCTGTTTAATCAAGTCGTTTTTCATTACCCTTGACCAAAGATTGTGATGGAATAGGTGGGATGGATGGTGGAGGAGTATGAAGTGGGTGAAGCAAATATGGATTCCACTTCAAATGGAATTGGAGTATGTACATACCTAGTGGGGATGGAAATGGTGTTATCTACTACGTATGAGACACTCATGTTTTCTACAAATTCTTGCATAATGTGCTCGTTACCTGAGGGTTTTCAACAATAGTTGAATGGTGATGATGGTGGTGGCAATGGAGAAGTCATTTGTGAAGCATTGGGTGATGGTGTGATGACTCTTCACGTTATTGCTCTTTTGAAAAAAACTTATTCTACCTCATTAGTCTTGAAGTCTTCTAGTAGAAATGACTTTGTGGAGCTTCCTAGGCTCTTTTCTATTGTGTCTATTTGATCATCTCTACAATTGAAGCCATGATGCTTGCTACATTAATCTCTTCCTGTGTATTTTCCTTTCTTTTGTTTAGTAGAATCGTGTTGTGTAGCACCCATAGGGTTTATGATGGAGGTTAAGGGCCAAGATGAGGAATCTAAGGATGGACTGCTCTCGCTCTAATTGGAGATCATATATCTCTTAGAGCTCTACTTCAAGAAGAGAAGAGCCATTGCTCGCACAAAGACAGGATTGATAGGATAATGCCCATTAGCGAGAAGGAAGAAATGATGGGACACCTCATGTTTGGTGGTCGCATGAAGCACATCATTAACACAGACCTACCAAATGATATCAAAGTTGGTGCTCTCAACAATAGCATGAGCAATGGAGAGAGCATCAAGATGAGTCACAACAACATCTTAGTGCAACAAAGTGAATTGATGAAAATGCCATCAAGTAAGGAAGAAGGACATCGCATCATCCATGGCTATAGTCAAAGGATTGATTGGATCCAAGGCATCCATAGTGCACACAGTGGAAGTAAGCAAAATAATGTAGAATAGCACATGCAGAAGATTCACAACACAATTAAGAGTGCAAGAAAATGAGTAGGTTAAGTAATGTAATAAAGTAAGTCTATGATCTAAGGATCCGACTACTTCAGACAAATCTGAAATCAGACACTGTTTGGTTACTCGTCTATAGGACCAAAGATCTCAAGAATAGACTCAAGCATGAGTTCATGTGCTCTCATGTTTAAGTGATCCACTTAGCCTAGTGGTTAAGTCTCATGGTTGTGAAGGAGGAGGTCTTGGGTTCAATCCCCATGGCGAGCATGGGGAGAGAGTTTTGCCCAAGAAGCTCTAGAGCCTTCATGTTAATTTGAGTCTTGAGGGACTTGACTCGAGTGGCGAGTACAACCACCACTAGTGGACTCTAGTGGAAGGTACTAAAGCAGTGGATGAGATCACTCTAGCCACTAGTGGATTCTAATGGAAGGTATCAAAGGAGTGGAGGAGATCGCACATGCACTTGTGGACTTTAGTTTCATTTGTGGTCCTCATTGATTCAAGCCTCTATATATAGAGGCATATGGCTCGGAGGTGAGTACACATTCATTCATGAGCTGGTATTATAGAAACTTTGTTGCATTGGTATCAGAGCTTCTATTGTGACGTTGGAGTGAGCTTCATCATCATTCACCATTAGCATCATCATTTTCGCAGTTTCAGCCCCTCATGGGTGGCATCCATCCATCTCTTGCTCGCAGGTGTGGCATTAATTTGCTCTTGAAGTCATTTGGAGAGCATAGCAAAAGGAGGGAAGATAGTCTGGTAGCACGAAGTGGAGATGAACCCGTGACCTCCTTCTCATGGAGTCTTTCCCTTATTCAAGAGAGCATATCTCTTGTGTGACCTTATTTTCCAAGAAATGTCTCAATAACTGTTCTTCGTACGCTGTAGGAGGTAAATATCACTTCAAAAAGTAAAGGACTACAGAAGATGGCACACTGGTTTTGAACACATGATGTGTAGGCTAGTAGAGAACTCCCCTATCCACAGGTGCTGCGTGCATTCGTGTCTAGACTATTGAAGCACTCATTCTTCAGTTTTCGGGCTGTAGAAGCTTTAACAACAAAGAAAAAGAAAATCTTGTAAGCGTAGTCATTGGGGCTCAAACACCTATGCTCTACTCTAGAGCCGTATCAGTCAACCACTACGCTACCAGCATTTGGATGACATAGATTTCTACAATTGCTATCCATTATGAGTCTTTTCACATAAATCTCTGCCTATCTCAAGCTTTGGAATCATCTCAAACCCGAAATCTTTGTTAAAGTCCTCTGCAATTTCTTGGTTTCTGCTACAGACTTCGGTCCAAATATGATTCAGAGTTGAATTGTGTTTCATCATTTGATTTCAAGAAGAACTAAGTGTTGGAGTTAGACGTCTGCGCAAGCACGCGAACAGCACAAGGAAGAAGAAGAAGCTTGGAGCACAACACACAATACTGAATGTATTACTAGAGAATGTACAAAGATAAGTAGCCCATTAGGGCAATAGGCATATATACAAGCCGAGGGAAAAAAACCTCCTAAAGAGGGAAAAAAGTGCTCCAGCGGTCCTAGTGTGTTCCCACACATCACTACCTAAATATATCAACAAATCCCCCTTGGGAGTGATGCGGTGAGCAAGGAGCTAGCACTCATGTATAAGGAAGTGCTAAGCTATGTGGGAATCACCCCACAAAAGTAAGTAAGCCCAAAGCTTTACGAAAAGCTTCAAACTTCTCCCTAGGTAGAGCCTTCGTAAAAAGGTCTGCAATGTTCTCCTACGTGGGCACATATGCCAAGCTAATCTCCCCAACAGAGAACCTCTCCCTGACATAGTGATAATGCATCTCAATGTGCTTAGTGCGAGCATGGAACACAGCATTCCTCACAAGTGCCAATGCGCTCTAAATGTCAGTGAAGATTGTGGTGGTAGAAGACTGACCAACACCCAAATCAGCCATAAGGCATCTGAGCCACACACTCAACAGTCACTGTGAAAGCTGCACTATACTCAGCCTCACAACTGGAAGTGGCCACAATAGGCTACTTCTTGCTCAACCAAGATATACATGAGCTACCAAGCATGAAGCAAAAGCCACTAGTGGACACACGAGTGTCATAGCAACCAGCCCAATCAGAGTTAGAAAAGCATGCAAATCTGGCGGTAATGATCCCCCCTTGGGATAAAACAACCCAAGTAGCCGAGTACCACTCAAGTAGCGAACAATGTGCTTAATTTCCTGCCAATGCTTGACTCCAAGGCAATGCATAAACCTGCTCATCTGTGAGACAACAAACTGAATATCTGGCTGAGTAATGCATAAGTAAATCAAGCATCCAACAGCCTGCTGATAGAGAACAACATCAAATGCATCTTCATCATCATAAAGGCTCAATCGTAAACCTGTCTCCATAGGAGTGGCAATAGGCTTACAGTCTTCAAGGCCAAAATGCTACAATAATTTTTCAATTTATTTCGTTTGACACAAAGCCATTCCACCATCAACTTGCATAAATTGAATGCCCAAATAGTGATGCAAATGCCCCAAATCAGACATCTCAAATGAGGCATGCAAATCAGCCTTAAAATCAGCAATATGCTTCTCAATAGGACCATCGAGTAGCATGTCGTCAACATAGACAACAATGATCAAAGCACATCATTAGCACGCTTAACATATAAGGTGCTTTCAGTTGGAGTGTTCTCAAAACCATGTGCAACTAGATAGGCATGTATCTTCTCATACCAAGCACGTGGTGCTTGCTTTAAACCATATAATGTCTTCTTTAACCTGCACACCTGGTTTTCATGCCCTTTCTACACAAAGACACAGGGCTGAAAAACATACACTTCTTCATGCAAGTAACCATTCAAAAATGTAGTTTTAATGTCCAACTGATGTACATTCCAACCATGATGGGTTGCAAAGTGCATAAATGCTCCGAATAGTAGTCATATGGCATGTAGGTGCAAAGGTCTCATCAAAATCAATGCCTCTTTCCTATGCATAACCCTTTGCAACAAGCCTAGCCTTATACCTGTCAATTGTACCATCATGTTTATGCTTCAGCTTGTATACCCACTTAGTACCAATGGCCTTCTTGTCAAGAGGCAAGTCACATAAAGACCAAGTACCATTCTTCATTGTAGCATCATATTCAGATTGCATAGCAACCATCCAATTTACTAAATTTTGTGCATCATCAAACGAAACAGGCTCATTCTCATCACAAAGACTAGATGCAGCCATAGCATAGCAATTTGATGCAAAAGAGGCACTATGAGAGCCTGATTATGATATGACAGAGGTGCATCTAATTTGCTGTCATGCAAAGTCTGCACTAGCCATTTTGGTATAGTTTTTGCCTCCTCAATGTCAGCTATCTCATCAACAAGTGCATCATGTAAATCTGAATCAGAAATGGGAAGATCTGCATCATCACATGAAACCTACAAAGGCTGAGAAGTTGCCTCATTAGGACCAGCACTAGATTGTCCACCTATAAAAAGAGGTAGCAAAGTATCATCCATGTCTTTGGAGCTAACAGATGTCTCTTTAGTACATGAAAGCAATGGTTGAATAGCATCTTCCACAAAAACAACATCACGACTAACTAGAATGCATTTAGTCTGTGGATGATACAGATGATAGCCTTTACTTTCAGAACTATACCCAACAAAAATACATTTTATTGCTTTATCATCCAATTTTCTGCGATGTTGTTCAGGCACTAATGCATATGCCAAACAACCAAAAACACGTAGATGAGCAACAGATGGCTTCTGATCATGCCAAGCCTCATATGGAGCGATGGACTACAACACTTTAGTGGGACACTTGTTAAGTACATATGCTGCACACATGACAACCTCAAGCCAGAAACTATGTGGTAAAGCCTGACTCTTGACCATACACCTCGCCATCTACATGACTGACCTATTCTTTCGTTCAGCAACTCCATTCTGTTGAGGTGTATACAGAACTATACACTAGTGTTTTATCCCACGTTCAGCCAAAATGGCATTAAAATCAGAAGACATATATTCCCCCCCTCGATCAGAATGGAGGGTGTCCATTTTACATGATGATAGATTTTCAGCCAAAACCAAAAACTGTTTGAAGCACATGAACACTTTGGACTTTGCGTTCAATGGATATACCCATGCATGCCTAGAAAAATCATCGATGAAAGTCACGAAGTAAAGATAATTTCCAAAAGAAGGTGTCTGCATAGGACCACATATATCACTATGTACAAACTGCAATTTTTGAGTAGCCCGAACTGAACCATCTATTGGAAAGGAGGAATGCTGCATTTTGCCCAAAATACAGCCTTCACAAACATGTTTTCTGGGTGCCTCAAGTTTGGGCAAAGAGGACACCATTTCAGATTTCTATAGGCATAGCAAACTAGCAAAATTCAAACGACCAAAGCATGCATGCCAAAGCTTTGCATCTGACATAGCCTGAGAATCATCTACTGGACATGCCAAATCATTTATATATCTTTCATAGTCTATGAGCTTATACAACCCACAACATGAAATGCTAGAAGCAATAATCACATCGCCATTTGATAGATCATGAACTATACATCTGTCATGAACAAATTCACAACCAAGCCAATCTTGGCTAATGCAAAAATTGATAACAGATTCTTGTTGATCTCTAGCACAAACAAAGCATCTGACAAAGTGAAAGAACTACCATCAACACTAGTCAGAATGATCTTACCAACTTCCATAATAGGATAAGAGGAGTTGTTGGCACATGTAACAGTATTCCCTGTAGGGGCAGGCTCGAGTGAAGAGAAGAAACTACGCTACGAGGTAATATGTTTGGTCGACCCACTATCAAAATACCAAACATCTGAGTCTACTGCAGACATGCACTGCTCATGAGAAGATGGGTCAAAATTGCAGACAGTAGTAAACGCCCATTCTTCTTCCTGCACAAGATTAGCAGACTCTCTTTTTGGTGTAGAGGCCTCTGCAACAACCATTCCAACCTCTTTCTTCTTTGCCTCTTTAGCAACCAATTTTGGATAGTTTTTTATGATATGACCATTCCCTTTACAATACTTGCAAAACAATTTCTGCTTTTCTGATTTCTTCTCATCTTTATCTTCCTTCTTCGAATGTGCAACATTTGCATATTTATGCTTACTAGTTGAAGAGCTTCATTTTCCTTTGCCCTTCTGACTAGCCGGGAAAGCTTGATCTGCAACACACATAATGGTTCTATTCTGCCTGGACTAATATTCCTGCAATAGAACCTCATCTGGTATAACCTCATCAGCAGAAATCAATTGTTCATTCAAGTCTTTGATCTTTGTTAGAAAATTGTCCATAGATCACCTTCATTCATGTGCTCACTCTCCAACTGTTTTTGGAGGTAAGCAACACGAGCCTCATTCCTAGCTTGGTACAATGTGGTAAGTGTATCCCAAGCATCCTTAGCTTTTCTACAAGAGCGAATGTGAGGAATAATGGCAAGTTTGACATACAAAGCTATCAATGCATGTGCCTGGGCATCTCTGCCATCCCAACAAATTTTCTCTACAGTAGGTACAACAGAAAGCGCAACACGAACAGGAATATGCAGAATATCATCGTCTTTGACACCTTCTGCATCAGCTTCTGTTCCTACAGTTGTAAAAATTGTAGGTGTGATAGGATGTTTTTCAACACCCTCCATAATGTTCCACAATCCTTTTGCAACCAATACATGTCGCATCATATAAGCCCATAACGGGTAGTTTGTACCATCCAACTTGTCCTCAACAACCAACATACAGAATACATCACTGCTTTCAGCCATGGTTGGTGACTAAAATACCTTGATGCAAAAAATTGACTGTATCTCAAAAAGTTGAACATAACTACCCAGACAAATGTAGAAGTTGCAGAACTTCGTCAATCTTTTGACGGAGTTCAAGTTCACCTTAAGGCTATTTTGGACTTACTCCAGAAGCCTAAGGATGTAGGTAGGGTGGCTTTGGGTAGTCATACGGATACGATTGCAACTTCACCGATGTTTGTATTGTTGGAGAAGGATTTAGATACATCCATCTCCCAAGCAGATTTATTTCCCCTAACTCGTAGCTTGAGTCGTCTTAGCTTGATGACTCCTACCGCTCCACTGTTTGCTAATTCTATGGAGCAAGTAATAAGTCAAAGCTGTCCAATAGATATTTCCTTGGGAAAGGATCTGCATCCTCCTTACTTCTCGAGTGAAGATAATGATGGGAATAAAGACGTTGTTTTGACGTTCTTAGAGAAGTGGCATGATATCCACCAGCTTAAGAACACACCTGAGCATGTGAGAGTGGTAGAGGCCAGTTTATCATTGGGCCCTAAGGCTTATATGTGGTGGATGAGTCTCTCTGAGACTCATTAAAAACCTTCAACGTAGGTTGAATCCAGCCGTCTCTTTAAGAAAGAGTTTCTCCCCAAGAATGAGCAGGAACGTAATTGGGAGGCGTGGAATAGAATTCAACAAAAAGGAAGGCCATTATTGATTTACATTTCAAAGTACCGAGACGTTATTTTGAAATTTAAAAACCTTGATGACTTCCATTGGCTTCATGGTTTTGTCAAAGGACTTAACCAACGAATCCGGAACCATAAGTACCAAGTTTCCAAACACATGTGAAAACCTCAAGAATTTGGTCCACATGATTTGGTAAAATTGCATGGGTCAGTCAAAGTCACACCATCCGGATAATGGTGTGTGTAACTAAGGACAATCCTAGGGACTTGTGGAGAAAGAGACTATACCTCAATCCCCCCCCAAGTGCATATAGTGGGGATTCACGCTTTATTTATCAATCCGAGGAGTATCAAAACCTAGTCGAGTGTATGAGGACATGCATTCAAATGATGATCAATGCAAATGAGTTTCCCAAAGAGTGCAAAAAAGGCAAAGACTATTCCAAGCAATCTTCAACTGTCAGTCATGGTGTCACGATACTTGGAGCAACAGCCAATAGTAAATTGAGCTTTTCTCTTAGCTCCCAACTCCGAATATAGCAAATAGGATATGCGTTTCGAAGCCCTCGAGAAGACGCATCCAATGGTGGTATCTTCACTCAATTTTGACGCTTCTTCTTCAAGTTATGAGCAAAATATTGAGTCATGGGAATGACCTTCCTACACTTTAGCATTTCCTACACTTCACACACACCTTAACCACAGCAAACAAACACTTCCATGGATAGACAACACTTCCTAACACTCTTTTCAAGCAACACACATGCATACAAACTCACAAAGAAGATGATACAGAGAGGAGAAGACACAAATTCGAAATTATGTGCTCTTGATTCTCACAATGGCAAAAAGTCCTTACAAAGAGTCACAAATTGACTTATATACATGTGCCCTAAAAATGGTCCTTTCACACAAGAGACAGACACTTTATTCACTAAAAGTCTAATTTCCTACTAATTTACATGGGTAAGCTACTAATCTTCTGTGGGGATGCATCTAGAGGACTCCTCTAGTGCGTTTACATTGGAAAATATATTACAAAATGATTATGATACAAAAATAAGGTGTCCAAATCGGAAAAATTTTGGGGCCTGTCTTTTTCTCTGCCTTGTGCTCTTCTTCGCTCTGCAACACTCTCCCCCTCTTTGTCTCTGTCGTCCCTTGACAGGCTTTACTTCTTGTCTATCACTTGTTGTCCGCATGCATCTCTTGGTCAGTTCTGCCTGTTTGTTACACAGGTGTTCAGTTTTGATGGCCTCTTCTTAATTCTTCTTTTACATCCTTTGGGCCTGATGCATTCGTGTTGCCTGTTCTTTTCTTTTGCTCGCCTGCAACCCATGGAGATGGACTACCTGATGTTCGTAGTCTAGCTCACCATTAACCTCTTTAATTCCGGGTTGCTGATGTTGGAGCAAGTCTATGACAAGCCTAAGTATTGGCTTGAGTCCCACAAAGTCATAGAAAAAGCCTTAAAATGAAGACTATGTAAAGTTCACTTGTGAACTACCTCTTGTAACTTTTGAAGAGTTTACTTAATGTAAAAGTAAGAGAATCTTAAGTGGTTGAGTCCACTTGATCAAGAATGGAAAGAGGAGCCACGAATTTGTGATTTATGGTAGGTAGAGAATCAAATCAATCATTGATTGATTGGAGAGTGATTGAGGGAAGTTAGCCTCCCAAACTCAACTATAAATAGATGGCAGTTTTAGTCGTGGTTAGAGAGACCTATGTGAAGACCTCCAAGAGCTGAGCTTTATTCCATATCAAGGTGTGATTACAAGGCTCACATATGTATCAGTAAGTCCATTGTATTTTACAAGCAATATACTTTCATTTTCATTATCATTTGGGTTCATATTTCCATGTTCTTGTGAAGTGTACTACTCACTGCCATATCTCTCAGTTTTCTCAGTCAGCTTGCAGAGATGTTTTCTCTGATCTTGGTGCATCATTTTCAGTGATTTAACTTGGTAAAGTTAGCTCTATAAGTCTAATATATGCTCACAAATTGTCATGTCATTTGGATGTTGCAATCTTCAGTTATGTTCATTTGAAGTCAACAGGGTCTGTTCATCTTCACTTCTCTGTCAGGTACCCGATTTTTTCACTCATCTTGTCAGAGGTGTTTCTCAGTGGTTACTTATCCAAATTCAGTGATTTAAAACTTGTTGGATTCAGCTTACGGTCTAGTATAACCGTACAAATTTTCATAATCATTGAATGCCTACATGTTGGGTTATGTGGATTTTTCTGCTCACTAGTCTCAAACTGTAGCAGCTCGTGAAAATCGGGATGATGTCATCAATTGTTAAAACTCATTCTCAGTGTGTGGTTCATTATTTTTGATGAGATTACACTTGAAAGTTAGCTCCTTAAGTTAACTAGACTTCCCCAAGAGGAATTAAGCTAATTGTTGCTGTGCTCAGAGAATTATGTAAAACACTGGAGAGGTGTATGAACCAAGAATAGCAAGTTTTCACCTCTGAGCTAACTCCAACTTATCTGTTTTGATCTATCTTTTTGAGAGTGATCTTCCAAGGTACATAGGGTGTCTAATACATCCATTGGCAAGCTAAAAGGGCCCACCATATACTTCTGGAGTTCATTTGGCTGGTGTAGATCAAGGATTTTGCAACACCTCTTCATCTTCAAGCACATACCTATCCATCTCTTCACAGTGGTATCAGAGCAAGGTTGGACAACATGGTAGATGGATTTCCTTCATCAATTGACAAATTGGACAGAGGTAACTACTCAGCTTGGTCATTAAGAATGGAAGCCTATCTCCAAGGTAGAAGTTTATATGGTTATGTGGCTGGAGATGAAGTTATGCCAAGTTTTAGGAACAAAAGTCAACCAACACAAGAAGAGCAAGAAAGATTGAGCACATGGTGCTCCAAGGATGCACTTGCAAGGTCTTATCTCCTCAACTCTATCTCAGATTTTTTGTTGCCTCACATTAGAAGTTGTAAGACATCTCAGGAAGTATGGGATGCACTTGAAGCTTTCTTTTCTTCAAGTACTAAAGCTAGGAAGCATCAACTATGGCTGGATTTCACAACTCTCAAGAAGGCTCCCAAACAAAATGTGACTGATTTTGTCACAAAGCTAAAAGGGCCCACCATATACTTCTGGAGTTCATTTGGCTGGTGTAGATCAAGGATTTTGCAACACCTCTTCATCTTCAAGCACATACCTATCCATCTCTTCACAGCTGAGTTAAGTCAGGCTGCCACGCACGCCACCAATGGAAGGTATGAGGATGTGGTCCTTCAGTCTTTGATCTGGACCTTCCAAAGAACCAAATGTTGAAGGACCTTCTCGTGGTTTCGGAACCGCTGGATATCTTCTTGCACTTCTTCATGGATACTTTCCTAGCCCTGGTTCCTCCTTCCACCACGTGCTTTTCCTTGATATGTGCCCCTGCGGGGCTCTGTGCAGAGATGGGTGTTGCGCCCCTGTGGGGCTTCCTGTAGAGATATGTCTTCAAAATATTATCTTTTTAGTGAAGCTTCTTTCTTTGTCGTCTTCTTTTCTTCTTTTTGTTGGACTCTCCCTCAACACTGCCACCCTCCTGAACTCTGTCGTCCCCAACAGGCTTTGGAAGTCGACGAGAGTATGTTCTATACACTTTTTGCTCTGTTTCATTAAGCATATTAGCTTCACGTATCATGAGTTGCTTCTAGTGTTCTGCTTTTACACCATCATTTGGCGGCTGTCTATGGTCAGCGAAGAAGCTTAGCTCATATGCCACTAATCTGGCATTCAAGTTGGATGACATCTTTAAAAAGATTTCTAAATAAATTTCAAAAAACCCTGTGAAAAAGGCTTCTTCGAATGTTTGCATATATGTACTCAGTAAAAACATCAGCCTAGAATAATAAGCCATTATTGTGGGTCGGCTAGGCATAACAAAGAAGTAAAAAACGAGAATATCTGTTCCCTGATTAATGCCAATAAAATTCAAAAATGTATATGCCGCATGTTTGAACACCTTCAAAACTGTAAGTATCATGCTTAGGATTTTATTTGTCATCTTGATTGTTAAATCGGGTACTATTGTGTGACAGTGTAGCCAAAATTTGATTGTTTTTACCATGTAATCTTCCGTTGGTAAATAATTATGGGGTGGACTTGGAAGTAGCGGATAATTCATCCACTGTTTATTGATAACACCATTCTTTTGCATGTCCAAAAATTCTCTGGCTTCGCTAGCAGAAGTCTCTTGTTTTTCTATAGGCTGGTCATAGAGTAATGCCTTCATCAATCCTTTATTTTTGCTACGCAAACTATCATTTTCTTCCATGTATACCTTTAATTGTGTTTCTAGCAAGTTGCTTCTAACTTTCATTCTCTTCTTGTGTGCTTCGTTGGCTTCAAGTTGTCTTTGTAAATCTGTTAATTGTGTCTGGAGTTGATGATGTTGTTTCATCAAGGTGTTATATTGCTCTTTAACTGTGGTTATCTCCCTTCCTTTGGCTGAAATCTCTTGCTGGGCCTGGATGAACTGTGCGGACAATTGTTCACTCATGATTTGAAATTGATTCTTTTCCCACATGGCCTTGTCGTAATCCGCATCTGTGTCCATCATTTGTTGTTGCGTGTCCATGGACATTTGTATCATTTGCTTGACAATAGGTTTCAATTGAGTTACATCTACATTTAACCATGTGGTAGGGATGCTAGGTTCTTCTCCTGTTGTAACATCTTTCCCTTGTGCAATGTGTAACGTAGTATCATGGGGCTGCCTAATATGAAGTTGTATGCTTGGCTCAACCTCCTTGTGGTCACTTTTACCTTGAGGTGTATCATGAGGCACTTCAATCACGGTTGGCTCCTTATTTTGTTGTAGGCCTGAATCCTGTTCCACTGGAGTTTGTATATCTTCTTTGATAGGTGGCACTACATCTTTATTAGTGATTGGAACTTCCTTGATGATTATCTTTGACTGATTATTTAACTGAATCAAGTGTTCTTGTTCAATTTGTACTTCATGAAGCTGTGCTTTTTGTTGTTGATTGTCAGGTGTGACTTCAACCTGATTTATTTCTACCCATTCTTCGTCGTTCATTTTAGTTCGTATATCAGTGTCTAAGGTGTCCTTCTCTGGGCTAGATTCTTCATCAGAGCTCGAATCTTCTAACCCCAATTCTTTGTATCTGGCAGATTGTTCTGGAGTATGTTCTTTATCTTTGTGCTTCTTTTCCTAGCTTGCCTGTCTGTAATGGTGACCTTGAATGTTCAAATTTACTTGCCCCCGCATATACTGATGCGTTTCTTCCAGGGCTGCAGAGAGGTCTCTTTTCATAATTGGTTGTTGTGTCATCAAAATCTTTGGCAATATATGTGTTCTCTTTGATTGTGGTGTCTCTTGAGCTTCTTCCTCTCTCTTAGGTGTTTAGTCCCCCTCATGGGTTTCTTTGAACTGGTTCCTACTTCTTCAATAGATGTGGCTATTTTCTTTTTCTTTGGAGTAGTCGTGGACTTGGCATATTTCGCTAGCTCTGTTGATGTTGGCATCAAGCGTAAGCAATTCTTCATGTCAAGTGCCTCATAAATGAGTAGGGTCAAGGCCAAACTACCATTCAGAAACTTTTTCTGACCCCACTTTTTCTTTGCTTCAAATAGGCAGTCTTGAACATATGGAGTCATGTTTACTTTATTTCCCACTTGTCTCATAACGTGTGAGAGTAGTTGCACAACAATCTTTTGAGGTCCTGTATATCTACGCATACTTGGAAAGCAAAAATGCTGGTGAACTAAGCGAACAACATCTTCAATATCCGTTCTGTTGAGTTCCAAAAATGTTCTCCTTTTCGGATCATGACATTCATCTTTGACATTCGTGAGTGTAAGAAAAACAAAGTGAATGATCAAATAATGATTGAGTGGTGGGCTAGTGGTGTAACTCTAATACCATGTAGAGGTTACCACAACACACATATAAGATCAAGGTTAGATAGAAAGAGAGATATTGCTAATCATGGGAATAACACAAGAGATTTGGTTATAATGGAAAGTGGACTCAACATGATTAGAAGATGAACTCAACTCAAATAAACTCAAACACTATGGAACTCAAACACTAAACAATATATAGATGGTTCTATCCACACATGCACTCCCTATATGGAGCTTAGATGGTGATCTAGATAGAAGCTAGGTGAAGGGCTATAGGCCAACACAATGGGTACTAAGATGGATACTCTAATGGATCCAAACACACAAACTGATGATCCTACATGGGAAGGGGGCCATCCTTATAAGGTCCTCCAAGCCTAAGTCAGCCTACCCATGTTCTAGAGTCGTGGTAGCTTGATCCATGCCCAAAATAATCTCCACCATTGATCTATGGGGTAAATCCAATGGTAGAAAGGTAGGATCAAGAACCATTTGTTTGTAACCCTTGATCTGGCTTAATCCACACTTAGGATCAAGTCTAGATCCAATGGCTCATATCAAATAGACCCTTCCCTAAGTTAAGAAAGGTACTTTTGTTTCTAGCCCTTGATTTAGGTTGATCCTCACATTGGATCAATCCCAAATCCAATGGCTTAGAAGTAACCTTCCTAACTATCCATCTATGGTCTACTCTAGACCTCATCTGACCTCAAAGTCAGGAACCTACCATGTCCAACACTCTCACATGGCTCCTCCTCATAATGGGGGCCTTACAAAATAGAGTGTTATGGAACAACGGTGGTGCTACATAAGGGTGAGGCATTTAGCATATGTAACACCCCCCCTCAATGTCCACCCAATGGTGAACTACATTCTTGGCCTGATGCCAAGTCTTCCATGAGGGTGGAGCATTGATCATGTCTAACACCCCCCCTCAATGTCCACCCAAAGGTGAACTACCTTCTTGGCCCAATGCCAAGTCTTCGAAGATGTATTTGAAGTAGATCCTTTGTAAGCACTTTGGTGAGGATACCCGTTGCATTCTTCATGGTTGCATAGTAGACTGTTTCCACCATCCTTCTCAAGTGTACTTGCTTGCCAACTCTTGAATGTCCTTCATGTGGTCTATTCCCAAGCCTTCTCAAAAGTCTGACTAGAAACTTGATATCTTTTATGGTGTTCCATAACTAGATAAGACTACCAAAGACCTTCATGTAGCTCCCAATGTCTATCTGCATGTACAATGATCTTAGGGATTGTTTCATCAAATAGAATGCCTTCATCAATTTGTATAATGTGCTCTTTGAATGTGGAGCCTCAAACCTTGGTGGCTGAGACATATGTACCTCCTCCTTGAGGTCAACATTCAAACGTTCTTATTTGACATGTAACATGAAAACTTCCCACTTCAGTAGAGCTGCTACCATTAGTATGCTGCAAATAGTGATCATTAGAGCAAAAGAATAACAAAAACCCTGCATGAGTGAAAGTCCTTGTGCTACCAATGTCTCTTGATAGCATTCCAAGATTGCTTCTATCATTTGCTTGACTTTCTAGACCCACTTGGTGCTAGTGACCTCCCATGCTTCATTCTTGATTAACCTGACACAATTGGTTGCATAACCTCCTTCCATGCTAGATCTACAAGTGTTTCATCTTCAATTATTGGCTTCATTACTTTCTTAATAATCACAACCATCATGGCTATACTGACTATGTGAGTAGAAGCCCACTTGTGCTCCTCTAGTCTCTGTGATCTCCTTGGTCCTTCTGTCTTCTATTCAATAGTTGTTGACATAGGATTACTTTGACCATAGAGCTTCTTCTCCACCCATTGCAGTGACAACCAATCTGTTTGGGTGGTTTTAGGTTGGTAGAATCTCTTCTCACCATCTAATGATGATGCTTCCTCCTGTTCATAGGTAGGGATGACTCTTGGGCTAGGTACATAGTGAATTACTCCTTCGCTTGATGATAAAATGGAAGCTTCTTTCTTCTCCTCCATTGCATGTGGCTGCTCCATAGACACCACATCACAACTCCCTTTGATCTTCTTTGCCTCATGGTCATATAATATGAAAGCCCTTTGCTTTTCACCATAACCTAAGAAGATGCATCTCTTGCTTTTTGGTTCCAACTTGTTCTTTCTTTGACCTGGGACAAGAGCATAACACACACTCTCAAAAATTCTAAAGTGTAAGACGATTGGATTCTTACCAATGTACGCTTCATGATGAATCTTTATGTTTTGATAAGGAAACCTCATGCCTTTCCTCATACACATTGCTATCTCAACAATGGTGTGACTCTTGCAATCCATAATGCCATCATGGTGTGGTGTGTGAGGTGTCACTGATTGACACTTTATCCCTTTGCACTTGCAAAAGCCTTCCAACTCCTCTAGGTTGAGCTCACCACCACCTCCTATTCCAAGCTTCTTCACACTTTTCCCTGGTTCATTTTCAACAAGTTGTGGTTGTTCTTTAATCTTACCAAAAGCTTGAGCCTTATCACGAAGAAAGTACATCCACATCTTCCTGCTATAGTCATCGACGATCACAATGTAGGAAGATCCTCCCAAGGCCTGTATAGACATCTTACCACACAAGTTAGCATATACCAACACTAGAGGAGCCTTTGAACTACTCTTGCTTTCTTGTGGGAATGTCTCTCTATGTGGCTTGCCCATCATACAAGCTCTACAAGGTTCCTTCATTCCATTCACTATAGGTAAGTGATGAAGAACAATACCTTGCTTTTGCATCTCCTTCCATACTGTCCCTATCACCATGATGGGTTCTTGCTGAGGCTGCATAGAACTAGATCGACCTATATCATTGGTAATTTGACGAGATGCACCATTGTCGAGTACCCATGAATCCACAATTGATTCTTCTTGTGTTGAGGAGCATACCACCTTTGCTTTGGCTCCATGTAATGTCTCCTCCTTCACTTCATCTATCCTCTTGACATGACAACCTGCAATGGCATGTCCCTTCCTTTTGCAATGGAAGCATTGTCCTTGAATCTTCTTCTTGTTAATCCTCCTCTTTGCATTCTTACCTTTGGTTGAGGAACCACCTTTACCTGATGCATTGGTGGAGAATATAGCATCTCCATTGTTGCTTCTTGGGTTTTGAGCTCCAAATCCTCATGGTAGTGAATAGAACTCCTCAAATATCAAAGTTTGAGGTCTCACCTGAGTGTTGAGAGGAGTTACCCTTCCATCATACTTTGGTGGAGAACTTTGGAGATGCCTTTGAGCTAGCCCCTTGCTAGTCTTCTCTATCCCTTCAAAAGCCTTTCTATCACATGGCTTCTTGATCTGAGTAGTGGATGCCTTAACCTTCTCTCCTTCTGCAAACTTCTCTACTTCCAATTGGATTTCTAAATTTTGAATGCATGTTTGGTTTCTTACCTTGAAGTGACTCCTCAATATACTCCATGCCTCACTTGCCTTGGATGTATGTTGAATAAGAGGTAGAATAGGCTCCACACAATTGTTCACTATATAATATAGTGCATTTGCATTCCTTATCTTCCAAGCTTGTAGAAGCTTTGCATTTGGGAGAATCACCTTACTCGGATCCAATGGGTCAAAGGTAGGTTGTGGCTCTTGCTCACTTCCCATCACAATCTCCAAAAGATCATAAGAATCAAGGATAATTGTAATCTTGAACTTCCAAAGAAAATAATTCGTACCATCTAACTTGCCTTCACTGAAGGTTGGTGGATGAACCCATAGTGTTTGCATTTCCAAACCCATTGCACCAACTCCACTTCCACTTCAAGATGATGCTAACACCTCCATAGTGTTGAAGCTTTTGTGTCCCATGAAATTGAAGCCTTGAAGCCTTTGCCTCCCAACAACTCTAGCTTTGAAGCCTTTAGCTCTTGACAACTCTAGTGTTGAAGCCTTGCCTCCCACAAGCTATAGGGTTGAAGCCTTTGCCTCCCAAGAACTCCAATGTTGAAGCATTTACCTACCACAAAATTTGGAGTTGAAGCATTTACCTCTCACAAGCTTGAATGTTGAAGCATTCCTTCCACAAATGCTAGAGTTGATTCCTTGTCGTCCACGATCTCTACAATCTTCTATACCTTCCTGTGCTCTAATACCATGTAAGAAAAACAAAATGAATGATCAAATAATGATTGAGTGGTGGGCTAGTGGTGTAACTCTAATACCATGTAGAGGTTACCACAACACACATATAAGATCAAGGTTAGATAGAAAGAGAGATATTGCTACTCATGGGAATAACACAAGAGATTTGGTTATAATGGAAAGTGGACTCAACATGATTAGAAGATGAGCTCAACTCAAATCAACTCAAAATCATAACTCTAATACAATGGAACTCAAACACTAAACAATATATAGATGGTTCTATCCACACATGCACTCCCTATATGGAGCTTAGATGGTGATCTAGATAGAAGCTAGGTGAAGGGCTATAGGCCAACACAATGGGTACTAAGATGGATACTCTAATGGTTCCAAACACACAAACTGATAATCCTACATGGGAAGGGGGCCATCCTTATAAGGTCCTCCAAGTCTAAGTCGGCCTACCCATGTTCTAGAGTCGTGGTAGCTTGATCCATGCCCAAAATAATCTCCACCATTGATCTATGGGGTAAATCCAATGGTAGAAAGGTAGGATCAAGAACCATTTGTTTGTAACCCTTGATCTTGCTTAATCCACACTTAGGATCAAGTCTAGATCCAATGGCTCATATCAAATAGACCCTTCCCTAAGTTAAGAAAGCTACTTTTGTTTCTAGCCCTTGATTTAGGTTGATCCTCACATTGGATCAATCCCAAATCCAATGGCTTAGAAGTAACCTTCCTAACTATCCATCTATGGTCTACTCTAGACCTCATCTGACCTCAAAGTCAAGAACCTACCGTGTCCAACACTCTCACATGGCTCCTCCTCATAATGGGGGCCTTACAAAATAGAGTCTTATGGAACAACGGTGGTGCTACATAAGGGTGAGGCATTTAGCATATCTAACAGTGAGTCCCTCTTGGTTCCATCCAAAAGCTCTCTTAATTAGCTCATGAGTGAATTGAATTGTTTTCTAGGTACCAACTTTGTAAAGTACCCTTGCTTCCGGGACTGATGCCTTATTCAACGCAAACTGAAGTGTATTCATCACTTGTGTACATCTCTGGAAATCTGGCATATAGATAGGCAGTCTTAGGAATGCATTTATTCTTGCTTGTGTCCAGACATCCGTCATGCGCAGTAATCCTTGTATGATAGTCTTGAAATCTTGTGACATGATAGGGAAGTAGTGATCCCTATCCATGATCTTGATGGTCGCCATGAAAATGAGTTCGGACACTGGTTGGTCATCCAGAAACCAATGACCTCTTGCCTTAGTTATTGATTCCAAGGGAAGGAGCTGGATCTCTTCCTCTTGTGTAGCCTCGGAATAATAAGATGCCATCTGCACTCAATATAGAGTATTAATTAGTGGCAAGATGGTATCAAAAATCATCCTTCATTTATCCTTCATTAGATTGGCAATGCTCCGCGTGAATTGTGTCGTCCCTTCCCCGTGGGTGTGAGAAAGGTAATACCTAGAACTTTTCATACTTTTATATTTTTGTGTTTTTGTCTGAAAGAAAAACAGAAAAGTTAGTTCATAGCCAAAGCGGTTATTATTGTTGAGTGATTTTCTTAGATTATGTACAAGTGCTCTCCTATTTCCCGAGAGGGAAATGTGCTTCACTATCCTGAAATAGAAGAAAAATGTGCCGAATGCTTGGCCTTGTAATGTGGCCCTATCATGCATACTTTGGGTTCTGGTAACTCCAAATGTGTGCAACTCGAATTATTTAGTAGATGCATACAGCTTGTCTTGCCTTTCGGCATCCAAATCTGCTTTATTCTGTTGGGACAGATTGTGTTCCCAACATTCCTGATGAATGTGGTGCTTCTCATGTGGTGCTTCTGCTTTGTCTGCTTTTTGAATCTTGGAATGACGTGTGAATCGTATGTAGACTCCTGCTTTATCCTGTAGCGGTTTATCTTCTGTCATTTTGCCTTTAGATCATACTGATTCTCCTTGTGTCTTGACTTGTCCTTTTTGATGATTGTCATTTGAGTACATGACTTGGGAATCCATATTTGTGTTTGGGCCGGCTGGGCAGCTACCACCTTCTTCGGAATCCATACTCGAGCAATTCTTTGTGGAGTTGGTGTCCAAAGTGATGTGTGTTTTTATTCTGTCGTTCCTTCTGATGTCGTGAGTAGTTCTGTTGTTGAAGATACGCTTTCACTTGATCTTTTCGGATCCAAGCATGTCTAGTGTAAGGAACGGGGTATATCCTTATGTGTGCAGATTCGTAAGAGTCTTGCTGACTTGTCTCTCTAGTGCTCGGTTCCTCACTGAGGCAGCTGTTTTTGGATAGGACACTAATCATGTGATTGACTGGATTAGAGAATTGTGTGCAATCAGGATTCGTTGTGTCCGCACATGAAGTCTTCAAAGAAGGGGTTTCCATAGTGTGAGTGAATATACATTCGTCATTGTGCTCATTTAAGTGAGTTCTCGGTTCTATACTTTTGGCTTTGATTGGTCGTTCGTCTAGCATGCTGAATACTTCACGATGTCCTATCTTGGCCGAGATGTATCCTAAGGCCAATTGAATAGTCACTTCATATTCGTATATCCAATCTTGGCCTAACATGAGCTCTTGTAATAAGTCTTGGTCATGACATACTAAGAGTTTCTGGTCCATCATGTTGTTTCCGAGATGTAGAGGTAAAGTAATCTCTCCTATACATTTGGTAATTTTTCCTCCTATTCCAATCAGCTGTGCCTTAGATGAAAGTAATTCTTCCTTAAGTTTTTGAGTCAGTGAAAATTTGATATAGCTTATAGCATCTCCTGTGTCAATGAGAGCATCCACTAAGTGATACTCTTTTGTTCCAGCACCCAAATTCAAATAAGGTTGCGTCTTGCTGACCTAGGGTTTCCGTGCCTCTAAAATTAGCCATTGGGACGAGTTCATCTCCTAGTCAATATCTCTCATCTCTCTCTCTCATCCACTCTTTTCTTTTCCTGATTCGTTCTAGTGCTTCTTGCCTAGCTTCTTCTCGTATTCTTTCTTCCTCTATGCGCCTATTTTTTCCCATTATTAGTTGTGACATTATCTCTTCACTCAATGGCTCTAGATATATTTTCACTCGACATCCACTGATATAGTTTGGTAATATGTCTCCATCTAGGGTTGCTAAACTGATAGCTCCACTGGTAGATATGCGATTGATGATTAACGGCCCATATCCCCTTTTTTGCAGTTTCTTAGCATGTTGTTTCAGAGTATATACCAAAACTAAATCTCCTTCCTTCAAGTTTTTATCTTTAATATGAGCATCAAAATATGCCTTCTGTCGTCTTTTTGCCGCATAAATCCCTGCTACCGCTTGTAACCTAGTTTCATGTAACTTTTCTATTTGATCCAATTGAGCTGATAGTTCATGTCCA
Organism: Ceratopteris richardii; assembly: GCA_020310875.1. Lineage (NCBI taxonomy): Eukaryota > Viridiplantae > Streptophyta > Polypodiopsida > Polypodiales > Pteridaceae > Ceratopteris > Ceratopteris richardii. Next base: position 11,764,723 of record CM035439.1, read on the forward strand.
GTCCACTCATAAGTTGTTGCTACTCTGAGAGTGGGTATTAAGAAATCAATTGGCAAAATAGCACTCTATCCGTACACTAAGTTAAAAGGAGTAGTTCCTATGGCAGTCTTGTAGGCTACTCGGAATGCCCATAAAGAATGATGTAATTGTTTATCCCAATCCGATCTACCATTGTTCACAATTTTCGTGAGAACTATGCACAAGATTTTATTTGAACTTCCGGCCTGTCCATTGGCTTGAGGGTGATATGGGGCTGATTTCTTATGAATTACCAAGAATTCATTCAGTAAGGCTTCTATCACTTCATTCACAAAATGCGTGCCTCTATCACTCACAATTTCTATCGGCAGTCCAAATCTAGTGAAAACATTCTCAAAGAGAAACTTGGCTGTAGTTCTTGCATCATTTTTCTTGGTTGCTTTGGCTTCAACCCATTTGGTCAAATAGTCTGTGGCTACAATTATGTACTCAGCATGAGATCCTTTAGCTAGTGGGCTAATAGGTTCTATGAAGTCTATTCTCCATTTAGTAAAAGCTCTGGCGCTCATCATGGGTTTTAATGGCATTTCATCTCTTCTAATTGGATATTTCGTTCGTTGACATGTATCACATCGTTGCACATATGTTGCTGCATCTTGATGTAGATTTGGCCACCACATTCCTGCAAAAAGAATCATTTTTGCAGTTTTATCTGCAAAGAAATGTCCTCATGCAACTCCTGTATGTGCCATTTCTAAAACAGCAAGATACTCGTCTTCATGAATGCACAGTCGTAAATGATTATCTCTTCCTTGCTTAAAGAGTTGTTTTCCTATGAGAGAATAGTCCTTGCTTTGTTCTACAAGTGCACGTTTCCTTGCCAGAGTGGCTCCTTCTGGGTATTCATGGGTCTTCAAGAACTTCACCAGAGGCATGCTCCATCTTGGTGCTATGGTGGAGTAGCATAAATTATGAGTTCTCTTTTGGATTCCATTCTTGACAAGTTGGGCAGGCTGATACATAGTTATGTGTATCCCTTTGCATGGTTGGCCAATATATGCCTAACCTCTTCAATGTTTTCCATGTTCCGTTTGCATTTAAATGAGTTTGCCATTGATTTACATGTGCTTTTTGAAGCCACATTTCTTGTTCCTCCTCTTCCACGCATCTCATGAGTAATCCACTTGAGTCTTGGTGTGTTGAGAGCAGTATGGGCACCCAAGGACTGACTAGACAAGGAAGCCAACGGAGAGAGTCAGAGCGAAGTGAAGGAGTAAGTAGACAAAGCAGTCGACGCAAATCTGGCAGATAGGCCCTTCAAATTTTTCCAAACCAACATCTTTATAACAGTGATTCTTATCACTAACAATCATTGTAAATACCATTTCATATTTTTGTAGCTCCATTTTGTGCAAGCCAAGGAGTCCTTGAGCTTGAGGAGCCTTAGAAGTACCTACATATAAATTTTCGTATTTTTTAGACTCCGTTTAAGCCCTCAAATTGGCCCTGGAACCTAATTTTTAACTAGACCGGACACTAGGTCTGGACAGGGCCAAAACCTAGTCAAAAACTATAAAAAGAGCTAGAGAGCTTGAGGTTAGATTGTAATTGAAACGAACTTGTAAGAGCTTTTTGAAAGTAATCTAAGAAATCCATTGCTTCTCACTCTTTGTCTTGCCGTGTGTGCGCGTGTGTGTATGTGTGTGCATGTTTGTGTGCTTCTCATTCACGCATTTGTGCCACCACTTGCTCGAGGTCTTCATACCATCCTCACGTCTTCCCGGATTGACATTAAAGGAGGTGCTACTCATCATTGAGCTACACCAAATTTTGATGCCGTTGTCGGGGATCGAGCTTTGAGGACGAGCGTGTGATGGTAAGACGTAGATTGAAGACGTTGGCGTTGTAGGTAATTTCTCTACTTTTCCTATTTTTCTCTTTCTTACTTTACCACCATCATCACCATCATCATCATCACCATCTTCCACCTCCACTTCCATCATCGCGAAAATTTCAGTTTTTTGATTATATCACCTTCTCCACCTCATTTCCGTCATTTCACTTGTGAGAGAGAGCGAGAGAGCGAACTGTTGTGTGCCATTGTCTGCATGTTTTTGGAGTGTCTTGCAGGTTTCAGCATCATCATCCCCTCCAACACGTCGCGCAGGTACGGAAATGTGCAGAACTGTCTCGCAGTCGCTGACTCCTGTCGATCGCGATTGACAGAAATTTTCACCTTTTGGTAAATCTGAGTGCACCACAGTGGACTAGAGACCCTGCACACCACCTTTCCACCAAAATTTTTGAAAATCTTGCAAAATTTCAGTCCATCGCGATTGACAACCCTGTCCATCGCGATTGACAGCCCTGTCCATCGCGATTGATTGCATGTCCATCGCGATTGACTGGACCCCCTGTCCATCGCGATTGACTGAACCCCTAACCATCGCGATTGACTGAACCTCTGTCCATCGCGATTGATTGCTTGACCATCGCGATTGACTGAACCTCTGTCCATCGCAATTGATTGCCTGTCCATCGCGATTGACTGGACCCCTTGTCCATCGCGATCGACTGAACCCCTGTCCATCGCGATTGACTGGACCCCCTGTCCATCGCGATTGACTGAACCACTGTCCATCGCGATTGACTGAACCTCTGTCCATCGCGATTGACAGCCCTGTCCATCGCGATTGATAGCCCTGTCCATCGCGGTTGACAGCCCAATCGATCGCAATTCACAGCCAATTTTAGCCAAATTTTTTAGGGTTTGTTAATTGAAGAGTTGGGCTAATTTTGGGCATAAACATTTTACTTTAGAGCACATAAGGAGGCCTTAGGAAAACAACTTGGGGAAAACCTGTTGCACAGTGATCCTGTTTGAACCCTGTCTTAACCCTAGAACCCTGAATGGTCATAACTTTCTCATACGAAATCCGTTTGCCATGATTTCTGTTTTGTTGGATCATACCCAGGGGGAACAAAATTCAGGGATCTCTAGGGTTGTGTCCAAAAAGTCATAGTGCAAATTGGTGAAGTGTTACATGAATGAAAGGGATTGGTTCTGTCTTTTGAATTTAAGTCTTGAGTTAACAGTGGGCCTTTTACAGGTCCTTTGAGAGCATCGAAGGGTACGCAAAGCAAGAGTAAGTGCAGGCTTGGGAACGCGCGTCCTGGGCACACCAGGGCAACAACACAAGGAAAGGAACTCAAGGTTGGAAAACCCGCAACACCCTCTATCAATTCTTAGTTTAGGCTAAGTGCGGGTAGTGTTAGAAGTAATTCCATGCAACGATAGGCACGAGATAAATCAAAGACTGTCTAAGAAATCAAGTTCAAGTCAAGAGATAACCTCTGTGTGTGAACGACAACATAAAGAAAAAAAAAACCTAATGTGGAACGATCAACTCCAAGTATGAAAACTACTCAAGTATTCCTGACGACGCAATATCAGACAAGATCATAAACATGATAACACACTAAAAAAGAATCAAGTGACTGATACCAATTGATCGGCAACGAGGTTGTACTCCGGGCAAAAAATTGGGCTACTTAAATAGGCATATGAACCTTAGATCAAGACGACATCTAGTAAGGGATAGACAAAGCCTTAGGTCTTCAGAGGCTAGTGTCAACCACACTGCTAGGTCGTGGGCCTAGCAGTTGAGCCACCACTCATACTACCCAAGTTCTGAGACTAGTGAATCCGAGATATCTCAAGGTATGGAGAGACCCACAGGAAGTTCAGGAGTGCCCTACTTGCACAGGGTAGAAGGCCCCTACAAAACGTAGTTGGAATACCTTAGGACCAACCGATTAGGTGCCAGCATCTATGAGGACGGCCTAGGAAGATGTGTGGTACAGATTAAGAATCCTGATCAATCCATTGGATTAGAGCACCCAGCTGTCAAGTTTGAAAATGGAGCATACTTGGACAAAGAAGGAACCATATACGTAGTCACCAGTCACGCAGATAGGACGGAAGAATATGGAAATGTGATCCCAGAAGCAGACTTAGGTGACCTGGAGCAAGGAAACATGGGTGCAGAACCTAGAACCCCTCGAGGTAAATCGGTTCTCAGAAGGATTATCACACCAGAGTGGATTCCCCAGGATAATAAGAGCATAGATTTGCTCCTCAATCGAGAGACTGACGAAGCCTTTTGGAGGTACAAACCTGATCGGCCAATTGATATAGGAACAATCATGATCTATGAGTTTAAGGATCCTGATAGCCCAGGTAGAGTGACCTACTTAGATCACGCTTCGGAGAGGATCTTTGTGGTGACAGAAAATGATAGGCATGCTTACACTTGGAAGGGTGAATTCGTTTTCCCCAACCAAGATCGAATGTATCCTATGGTCACCCTGGTGCTGGAACATCCCAAGCTCATGGAATGCAAAGAGACAGAAGTAGAGATAGACCAGAAGTAAGCTTTGCCAACCCAGTGGGCAGAGAAAGAACGAGGACGGAAACAAATAGAGTAGAACCTGAGATACTTAGAGCTCACAGGAATCAAAGAAATGCGGATGAGTTCCCTCTACCACGACCTAGAGAGCACACAAGGACTTTGAGGCCGACTCAGCTAGTTAAGTCCATGAAGAACTACTTCGATGGCACTGGAGATCCATACGATCATGTGGCTGAGTTTAGGCAAGTCCTGAGAGCTGAACAAGTGGAGGATCTATTCACGTAGTACAATGCCTTTGGTTTGACCCTTAGGAACACTGCCCTAACATGGTTTCAGCCACTAAATGAGAGGCAGTTCAGGAGCATAGACCAACTCCTAGAGGCTTTCATTATTGAATTCTCTAAGAGTGGCATAAGGCATATTTGAGCTTTGTAAGAGAGTTCTTTTGTAATTGAAGATCTTCCATTGTTCCACTCTTTGCTCTTATCTTGTGTGTGTGTGTGTGTATGTGTGTGCATGCTTGTGTGCTTTCACTCATGCACTTCTACCATCACTTGCTCACGGTCTCCATACTAGTCCTCACATGTCCACGGATTGACATTTATGAGTTTGATCTCCTCACATTGGAACTTACCATTTTGCTAGAGTGACACCAAATTTGGTGCCGTTGCCGGGGAGAGATCTTGGAGCATGAGCGTGTGATGGTAAGAAGTAGAGTAGCGACCTTGGAATGTAAAAAATCATCATTTTTTTTACAATTTCTGATTTTTCATTCACCTTCATCATCATCATCATCACCATCTTTTCCCACCTTCATCTTAGCAGCAAATTTTCGTTTTTACTGTATATTCTTCACATTTACACCTCGTTTTCCATCGATGGCTACGAGCAAGAAGCCTAGAGGGGGCGCACAACTGAAACGCTGAAGAAATACACCTCAATATCCCCAAAAAACTGAGTGACCAGTCTTGGACATGACACAACCTACACCAAGTATCGTGAGTGTGGTATCGCGGGTTTGGAGATAGAGTTTACATCTTCAGGCACATAGGAGTGACAAGGAGGACATAAGGTATACATATTTGCAAAAAAATTTGAATTTGGACTTCAAAAACTCCAAGTATCGTATTCGGTTGAGTTCAAGTATCGTGATACCAAAACTCCGGTGTATCACGATACTTGTCAAGTATTGTGTATCGTCTCCCCATGTATCACGATACCTCATGTGTATCATGTATTGTCGGGTCGAGTATCGGTATGGTGTATCGCATAAGTGTGTATCATGATACTTCCCAAGTATTGTGTATCGCGGTAGCTCAAGTATCGTGTATCATGAAGAGCCAGTATCGTGTATCACAATACTACACCGGTATTGTGTATCGCCAGATCGTACCAAATATCATGTATCATCACTCCCCCAAGTATCGTGTATCGTGTATCACTTGAGCATGTATCACGACACTGCCCAAGTATAGTGTGTCGCAACACATCCAAGTATCGTGTATCGTGGTAGTCCAAGTATCATATTGTGAAAGTCTGTTATCGTGTATTGTGGCAAGGCAAGTATTGTGTATTATTTGCTCCCAAGTATCATGTATCATGTGTTCTGAACCAATCCCAAAGAGGTCTTGTTTCCCTATTTTAACCCCCAGAACCCTGAACTGGCATAACTTTCTCATATGAAAGCCATTTGTAGTGATTTTGGGTTTATAGATATGGTATTTTGAATTTGATCTTCAGGTGAAACTAGGAAACCAAGGGGGCTCCAAAGGATTTTGAGCAATACAAGGGGAAAATCGGAACTAATAGACAAGGCTTATGAACCTGAGATCTGATAGACACTTATGCAAGGATAGACAAAGCATTAGATCATCTGAGGCCAGTGTCAAGCATATAGCTAAGTCGTGGGCACGACTTAGTGGTTATCCCTACATGCTAAATTCTGAAACAAGTAACTCAAAAATGTCTTTTAGCATGGAAAGACCCACGCGTACCTCCAATACTACCTATTTACAAACACCAAAAGGTCCCTATAAGACACAATTGGAGTATATCAAGACCAACCAATTAGGTGCATGCATCTATGAGGATGGCCTGAGGCGATCAATGGTCCAACTCAAAAATTCAAATCAACCTTTTGGACTTGAACACCCGATGGTTAAGTTCAAAGAGGGTTCGTACATTGATAAGGAAGGAACCATGTATGTGGTCACCAGCTTACCAGATAGGACAGATGAGTTTGAAAATGTCATTCCTGAGAACAAGAAAGGAGACCTAGAGAAAGGAGACCTAGGACGAGAACCCAAGACTCCTAGAGGCAAGTCAATCTTGACTAGAGTGATCATTCCAGAGTGGATTCCCCAAGACAACAAAAACATAGAATTATTTTTTAATAGAGGAACGGAGGAAGCCTTTTGGAGATTCAAGCTAGACCAACCTAGCAAAATAGGTGGAGTCATAATCTATGAGTTCAAAGATCCCGAGACACTAGGCAAGGTTGTCTATCTAGATCATACATCAGAAAAAATGTTCTCCGTAATAGAGCATGATAGGCATGCATACACTTGGTAGGGTGAAATGATTTTTCCCCCACCAAGATCTACTGTTTCTCATGCCCTCCAAGGAGCAGGACCATCCCAGGCTCATGAAACCCAATGAGAACGCACAAGAGAGAGACCCGAGATAAGGTTTGCACAGACTATGGGTAGAGATAGAGCAGGACATGAGGGTGAAAGACTTGAAAGAATTTTCCTCCTCCATCTTTCCCTACGCTTCAATTGCAACTATGGCCCCACCCCATTATGTGGGCATCAAAGAGATGAACATGAGTTTCCATTGCCTAGACCCCGGGAGCACCCAAGAACCCTTAGACCCTCTCAAGTGGTTAAGGCAATGAAGAACTACTTTGAGGGGTCAGGAGATCCTCATGATCATGTGGCTGAGTTCAAACAAGTGTTAAGAGTTGAGCAAGTTGAGGACTTGTTCACACAATTCGAGGCATTTGGTTTGACCCTCAAGGCTATTGCCTTAGCTTGTTTTTAACCTCTAAACAATAGAAATGATCAAAACATAGTTCAACTACTAGAAGAATTCATTGTAGAATTTTTCAAAGAGTGGCATCATGCATAACACATCATCCTTGATCCACAGTTTCAAGTAGACACCCCAAGAAATAGTGCGACTTGCAAGTAGACAGTTTAGGTAGTACTTAGAAAGATGCCCTGTTCTCGAGTTACCCACACCAGCCAAACAAGTGGCCTTGTTTTTAGATGGCTTACTAAGCACCAAGTTAAGGTCATATGTGTACTTGAAGGGGCCTAGATCCACAGAAGAGTGTGTGCAGACGTGCATTGACATAGAAGACAATATGGGTGAGGAGTTAGGATTGTCCAAACTCTATAAGGATTCTAAAAGTTCTACTAGTCATACCTCCAAAACCTCTACTAAGATAGATGAGATAGGGCGGATCACCTTTCTCCCATCACTTCAATGGAGTCACCGCAACGAGTGTCTGATAAACTCCTCGATGCTTATCTGTTCAATTTAGAAGTTGTTCCTAAATGGGAAAATAAGTTGGTATCAGTCCTAACCTTCAAACCTGCAAATAAGAATGTGAAAAAAATCAAAGAAGAAATTGTAAAATCACAAAAATATCACATATTAGCAGGAAGCATGTACAAACAAGATATAGAGGGTGTACTAACTTGTTGTGTCGAGGATGATGAACATAGTAGTTAGTTGCAAACAGCCCATGAAGGATTGCTAGGAAGTCATTATTCTAAACAACAAACATTGCAAAATCTAAAACGTTTAGGAGTGTACTAGCCTAGTATGGACAAAGAAATACATGAGCAGATCAAGAATTTTCCAATGTGCCAGAAGAGACCCCTAGTGGAGCATGCGATGCTTTATCATGTATCATTAATTCCAGATTGGATGCTCAATTGGTAGAATTTATGAGATCGGGAACATTACCCAATGCGGCTAGTCTAGCAAGAACACGAAGCATGGAGCAATAGGCTAAGGACTATGCCTTAATAGGAGACAACCTACATCGAAGAGGCAAAGATGGTTACCTAAGATTGTGCATTCATCAATCAAACTATTGGATGATGGAGAGTGTTAATCTCCAAAAGAACAACCTACTCTTGAATTTAGAACACCTCTATATCAAGAGTAAGTCAAAACCTTCACCAAATTAGAGGTCCAATCTTCAAATTATCAAAAGTTGAAAAATTCTGTGAAGAAGATAAAACACAGAAAGTCTGCTGCACAATTTCTTCTCATTGACCTATCAAACATGTAAAGTTTTCTATGAAATTTTGTATGGAGTGTCGCCTAGAAGTTGCACACCTCCTCCAAGTTAAAGTTCTTCAAAAGGTTTAGTATAACTTGAGAAATCAACTTCACAAGTTACCTATGTCTAAATCTGTACTTCTGAGAAGTCGATTTGACATCCCTAACTTCTTAACTTTGGTTCTCACAATGTCGAACCCGTTTTACCAAATCCTTTTGGCTATAGATAGTTTATCTCTCAACTTAGATTTTGAGCTATCATATGTGTAAAACTTTACACTGTGCACTGAGCACTACTCATTACATTGAACTCGAAATCTGCGCCTGTTTCAGAGAACTGTGAACACTCATCACATATGAATGTTCCTACACACAATTCTCTTAGCCTGATCACAATTAGACTCTGAAACTTAAGTCATAGACTCATTAACTATGAACTTAGATATCCTCAAAAGGATTTCACAAATGATCTAACACAGACGGAGCATACACAGAAACATTGGGCGCAAAAATTCTGTCATTTCTGAAGAAGACTACACCTGAATGAGAGAGAGACTTCAACTCACTTCTCATGTGTCTAATGACATTTACAACATCTCATTTCTCTACTCCTATGCTCATACAAAGTCTCTCCTTGTCTTCTCTCTTTGTCCCGACATTTTCAAAAGTATTTATAGGCAAATATGTACAGATTTTTATCAAAGCATAAGTATATGTAACCTATGTCTTAACTAATGTACATATGTGTACATGTGTTTCACTCTGTAAATGTGTCCATCTTCTTTGCTTCAAAACTTGATCTCATATGCTTCCTTTGTCCTTCAAATCTTCAATTGGTGATTGGTCTGCACCAACAGCTCCCCCTCAATCATCAATTGAGGTTTCTCTTATCTTCTTTATACCTGCCATGTCTTTAAACTTCTGTAGCTTTGGTCCATCCAAGCTCTTTGTAAGCATATCAGCTATCTGATCTTTAGTTGAAGTATGTACGACTTCAATCTCCTTATCCATCACCTTCTCTCTTAGAAAGTGATACTGAATCTCAATGTGTTTAGTCCTGGCATGAAAAACAGGATTAGCAGCTAAATACAATGAACTCATGTTATCACCATATATAATTGGTATCCCATGCACAATGTCAAAACTCTTCATCAATGTCTTGAGCCAAATCACTTCTTTTGCAGCTTCAACCATGCCTTTATATTCAGCTTCTGTAGAAGACAAAGCAACTGTATGTTGCTTCTTAGAACACCATGAGATAAGTTTATCTCCCACATAACACATGTATCCATAAGTTGACCTTCTGTCATCTGGATTACCTGCCCAATCTGCATCACTATAGATCTTGATGTTTGTATCTGATGTGAACCCATAATACAAACCTTCTTTGAGTGTACCCTTAATGTATCTCAACACTCTTTGCCCTGCAATCCAATGCTCTTTCCTAGGACAATGCATAAATTGAGACAAAACCCCTACTGCATATGATAAATCAGGTCTAGTTAAAGTAGCATAGATAAGACTACCAACCAAACTCTAATATTGTCTCATGTCCTTGAATTCTTCACCTCCAAACTTACTCAGTTTATGATTCACCTCCATTGGTGTAGGTGCTACCCTGCAATCATCCATTTTAAACCTGATTAACAAGTTCTTCAAATACCTTTCTTGGGTCACAAATACTCCATGTTGAGTATATGTAATCTCCATGCCCAAGAAGTATGACAAGTCTCCCAAGTCACTTATTTTGAACTCCTTTTCCATTTGCTTCTTTAGTCTTTGTATTCCTTCTTCATCTGTACCTGTAAGGATTATATCATCAACATATATGCACATGTATATGAAACCATTATCACTTGCTTTGACAAGCAAGCTACTATCTGCTTTAGACACCTGAAAACCAAGTTCTTTCAAGAACTTTACAAGTCTATAATTCCATGCCCTTGGGGCCTGCTTCAAGCCATACAAAGCTCTCTTGAGCTTGCACACATGATCTGGAAACCTTTTATCTTTGAACCCTTGAGGTTGCTCCATGAACACATCATCTGAAATATAACCATTCAAAAAAGCATTTTTCACATCAAGTTGACATAACTTCCAACCTTTACATGCAGCAATAGCTATAAGTGTCCTGATGGTTGTCATCTTTGCCACAGGACTATAAGTCTCATCATAGTCAACACCATATGTCTGAGCAAACCCTTTGACAACAAGTCTAGCTTTGTATCTAGACACACTTCCATCTGCAAACCTCTTGGTCTTGTAAACCCACTTGCATCCAATGATCTTCTGGCTATTTGGCTTTGGAACCAAATCCCAAGTTTGATTTTCCAATAGTGCATCATATTCTTCCTGCATAGCTTTCTCCCATTTTTCCTTACCTTTTGCCTCTTCATATGTAGAAGGGTCTTCATCTGTTTTCACCATATAAGCATAATCTTTTGTAGCCAAAAATGAAGTATCATAACTATACCTTGTAGGTTGCCATTTGTTCCTTGTAGACCTCCTAAGTTCTCCACTTCTTGAGGTTTCTGGTTCTTCATATTCAGGATCAAACCTAGGTGTTTCTTCCACTTCAACCTGCACTTCATTATTCTCTTGCTCATCAAATATCTGAACTTTTGATTTACCTTTCCTTTGGCTCACTTCTTCTTCATCACCTGTATTGAGATTGATTGTACCTGCATACCAAGTACTTTGCTCATCAAATGTAACATCTTTAGAAACCATGAATTGTTTTGTAGATGGACTCCACAATCTATAACCCATCTGCTTATCATCATAACCAATGAAAACATATTTTTCAGCTTTAGGTTCCAATTTGTGCCTTAATTGTGATGGCACATATGCATATGCCACACATCCAAAAACTCTGCAATGATCCAAGGTAGGTCTCTTACCCCACCAAGCCTCATATGGTGTCATACCCTGCAAGGCTTTACATGGTAACCTATTGACCAAATAAGTGGCTGTATTTACAGCCTCAGCCCACAAATAATTAGGACAATTTTTCTCCTTCATCATGGATCTTGCAAACTCAACAAGTGTTCTATTTCTCCTTTCTGCTACACCATTTTGTTGAGGAGAGTACCTGCAAGTAACTTCCCTTTTTATACCTGCATTCCACAGGTAATCACTGAACTCATGAGAGAAATACTCTCCCCCTCCATCTGACCTTAGTCTCTTCAACTTACGAGAGTCTCTCCCTCGAGAATATTGCATAATCTGAAGTCTCTCCTTGATGTGCACATTTCAGATAATGAGATTCTTGAAGTTATCGATACGCTCCCCAATGGGAAAAACCCAAGTCATCACCTCAAAAATGAGTTTTTCAAATCCTTTAGATAGGTGGTGGCCACTCCACTATGCTTGGTTTGGCAAGAGGCGTTGGCTTTCGGTGCGCTTCCCGAATGCCTAAACAAAGGTGTCATCAAGCTTATCCATAAAAAAGGTAATAATATCATGGCCTGCAAATCCATGCGCTCTTTATGTGTGACACTTAGCTCTTTGCTCTTTGGGGAGACAACTTTAAATGTTTCCTATGCACCTCTCATTCAAAAATCATTACAGCATTTTACATCATTCAAAAATCATTACAGCATTTTACATGGGAATAGAGATGCTATGCACAAATGCCAAGTTTTCCGAGCTACACTTATAGATGAAGGTATTAAATGTCTAAGAGAGTTTGAACCTGCATACTTTAGAGATTATATAGTCCTAAAACGTGATTCCTAAACAGATTTCAATGAACAAAATCTACCTCACAATTCTATGATATCTTACAGAATCTTGGGTAGTAAACCGCTAGACAATAAATTAGGATCAACTACAGCCAAGGAAAAAACAAGGAAATTAGCAACATATCTGGATCCCATAAAAAGGCAACTTTCTAATGTCTGAATTGAGCCTTTTGATCCTTTTGAGCCTTTCGTAATCCTCCTTATCGACCATATGCCCTACCACCTCCAGAAGCCACATATCCTCCCATACAAGATCACTATCCTTCCCCACAAATTTTCCATTGGCAACCAGAATGGAATCAGCAACACGCTCAAGCACAAAGATCCATTTTTCCAAACCTGTATTACCCAAATTCACGTAATAAAGATTTAAGATACATAGTAGATGCACCCAACCCACAACAATAGTATCGACGACCCGCACAATGTAAATTTTATCTAGAAGAAGATCATATTCGAGCTAATTTCTCACATGCTCATATTCGAGCTAATTTCTCACATGTTTGTGAATTTGATGAAGAATGATTAACATGTGAACTTGATGAACAATGATAGTAGTAGGGACCTATGGCTATTAAATTAAGCTATTTGGAACTTGAAATTATTATATTGTAGACTCGACCACATAGGACGATTCACCTTCCAGAGCTCCAAATAAGACCCTCACTACAAGATTAAGATGAGCTTCGAGTAAAAGCATCCAAATGGTGATAGAATGAACCTCCACAATTTATGATCGAGTCATGAGAACACTCTTATATAAACAACCAGGATAAAATCTATAATACCCCAGAGAACACGAGTGACACTTGAGTTTGTACAAAACAACCCCACACAAATTATGGAGCCTATTGCACCAAACTTTGAAATCTTTCCTAGCAGAGATCCACACTCTGCCAAAGACTCCTCACAATTTGATTTGGTCACACCAAAGTGCTACAATCCATTCCTTCGAGCTACAATCACGAAAGCCAAACGTAACCACAACTAGCCTTAAAAACAATTAGTACAACACTCTAGATAAATATTGAAATTCATCTTGGGGAGCTTCTTTCTCTATGAACGTTCATAAATCTTCTTGTTGGGGGAAAGGTTGCCTTATAGCAAGTACCATGTTTCTTTTGTATCCTTAGTTATTAAGCAAGATTCATACTTGTCTAGGGATCCATTTGATTTATACTTGACCTTGTAGACTCTCCAATAACTTGTTAGTTGATTAAGCCTCCAATTTTTCTTATCTTGAGTGTCTTGGATCTCTGATTTCGTAGCCTCTTCTCATTGAGGTTATCCATTTAGATTCCTCGTAAGAGGACGACTCATGTATCTCTTAAATTTTTTAGTATAAATTTGTAGTTGACCAAGTGAGTTTGCTATCTTTCCTTCTTGTCAAGTAGCATTTGGGATCTTCATGGCATGTTTCTTGAGTGTTCTTGCAAGTACAAGCATCCACAATAGCTGCAACAACTACAGCAAGTACAGAAAATCTATCAATGGTGATTGACATAAAAGTTTTCTATTTGCTAAAACTGAGTGCACAATCATAATCTAGAGGCCTTGCACATCACAAATCCACAAGAATTAAAAAAATAATAATTGCGTTTTTTTAGCCCATCACAATTGAATCCATCAATCGTGATTGACACTGTCCACCGTGATTGACAAGCTATCCATCGCGATGGACAGACCCCGACGGACACCTCTGCCCATCGCGATAGATGGTATCCATCGCAACAAGCACCTTTGTCCATCACAATCGATCGAAAAATCATGACTGACACGTTCACTCAACCAAAACCTATCCATCGCAAGGCATAGACCCTTGATTGACACATAGCTATGCAGAAATCTGAAAAGTTCAATCAATCGCAATTGACAACCCATGATAGACGGCCTGTCCATTGTGACTGATAGGTGTCCATCATGATGGACACATCTGTCCATCATGATTGATAGAGAAATCGTGACTGACACCCCAATTCAGTGAGAGACCTATTCATCGTGATGAACATGCCACGATTGACACAAAATCATGCACATGCCATGATTGACACCATCAATCATGACTGACACCATCAATCACGATCGACACTCTCCATCATGATTGACAGGCCATGATGGACAACTCTATCCATCGTGATTGACAGCCCCATCAATCGCGGTTGATAGGCAAATTTGGCCAATTTTTTAGGGTTTTTTAATTTTCAAATTTTGGCTAATTTTGAGCATAGATTGCAAGTGATAGGATCATAGTGAGGCCCCCAAGCAAATAATGTAAGGAATCCAACTTACATATTTGCTTGTTTTAACCCCGAGAACCCTGAATAGACATAACTTCTTCATACCAAACCCATTTCTTGTGATCTTGAGTTCATTGGAAAGATCATTTAAAATCCTATGCAAATCTTGGCTGTTTTTACCAAAACTGATATGCGAAGTTTCAGATATAGTATTTTGAAGTTGACCCTCCACAGGGGTGAGAAAACTGAAGGATCTCTAGAATATTCTTTCAAAAAGAGAAGTGACAATTGGGTCTTTGAATTACATGAATGAAAATGGTCTATTAATTCAATTGAGTTTAAATCTTGATCTAACTATGGGACTTTTACAAGTCCATTGAGAGCATTGAAGGGCATCTAGAGCAAGAGTGGGTTGAAAGCTTGAGAACGAGTTTCTTGAGCATTCAAGGGTGATCCAAGGGATAAGCAGGTTGAGGTTGGAGCATTCTCAACCCGTTCAATCAATTCCTAGCTTAGGCTATGTACGTCTAGTGGTATTGATTAATTAGGGCTATGTTAAGCACAATACAAGTTCAAGAACCCTAATTACTCAAGTGTAAGCATAATTAGGCTAGTTTTGCAACAAACTCTAGAGTGAAAGGACATAAATCCAGTGATCAAACTTCAAGTGCATTAAAACTCAAGTATTCCTTGTGAGGGAAACTTATTGGACAAAAAGTGATAGCCTAAGCAAAATAAAAATAACAAGTGACTAACACGAAAGAACTCTGCAATAAGGTTGTTCTCGGAAAATCAGGATAAACACAAAGGCTTATGAACCTTAGGTCGGGAAGATATCTAGGATGGGATAGAAAAAGCCTCAGATCTTCTGAAGCTAGTGTCAATCATATAGCAAGGTCTTAGGCCCAGTAGTTGGCTAATTACCCATACATCCTAAGTTTAGAAACAAGTGAGTCTAATTTGTCTTATAGCATGGAGAGACATGTGGGTAGCTCAAGAGTGATGTACTTAGAAAAACTAGAAGGACCTTAGAAGACTCGACTCGAATATATCAAGACCAACGGATTAGGTGATCCCATCTATGAGGATGGTCTAAGAAGATTTGTTGTCCATATTAAAAACGTAGATCAACCTATTGGACTAGAACACACAGTAGTCAAATTTGAAAATGGATCATACATTGATAAAGAACGGAGACCATGTATGTAGTCACTAACCATCTGGATAGAACAGACAAATTTTCCAATGTAATCCAAGAGAATGAAATAAGTGACATAGAGCAAGGGAATCTAGGAAGAGAGCTAAGAACCCCTAGAGTTAACTTGGCCTTAACCGGGATACTCACACTAGAATGGATTCCCCAAGATAACAAAGGTGTAGAGTTATTTTGGAACAGAGAGATTGATGAAGCCTTTTAGAACTTTAAGATTGATCAACCTTGAGAAGTAGGAAGCTTTATGATATATGAATTCAAAGATCTTGACACCCTAGGCATAGTGGTCTATTTAAAAAACACATCGGAGAGAGTGTTTCTGGTAACGGAACCTCGTAGGCATGCCTACACTTGGAAGTGAATTTTTTTTTTCCCCAACCAAGATCCAATGTCTCTTATGGTCAGTAAGGAGCTGCAACATCCCAAGCTCATGGACCTCAAAGGGACAGGAGTAGAGATAGACACGAACTAAGCTTTGCTAACCTAGTAGGAAGAGAAAGAGCGGGAACAAACATGGATAGAATGGAAAATGAAGGCATAGAGGCCCAATGAATAAAAAAAATGCAGATGAATTCCCTCTAGCAAGGCCTAGAGAACACACTAGAATCTTGAGGCCCACCCAATTGGTCAAATCCATGAAGAATTGCTTTGATGGCACCGGAGATCCATACGATCATGTAGCAGAGTTTAGACAAGTGTTGAGAGCTAAACAAGTCGAGAATTTGTTTACTCAATACAATGCCTTTGGGCTAACTCTCAAAAACACTACCTTAACATGGTTCCAACCACTACACCAAGGCCAATTTAGGAATATAGACTAGTTGCTAGAAACATTCATGACTGAATTCTCCAAAAGTGGCATCAGACACAACACTTCCTCGTTCATACACAACTTCAAACAAACACCTCAAGAAATGGTTAGACAAGTGTTGAGAGCTAAACAAGTCGAGAATTTGTTTACTCAATACAATGCCTTTGGGCTAACTCTCAAAAACACTACCTTAACATGGTTCCAGCCATGGGCTAACTCTCAGAGTTTAGACAAGTGTTGAGAGAAACAAGTCGAGAATTTGTTTACTCAATACAATGCCTTTGGGTTAACTCTCAAAAACACTACCTTAACATGGTTCCAACCACTACACCAAGGCCAATTTAGGAATATAGACTAGTTGCTAGAAACATTCATAACTAAATTCTCCAAAAGTGGCATCAGACACAACACTTCCTCGTTCATACACAACTTCAAACAAACACCTCAAGAAATGGTTAGACTTGCGAGAAGAATGTTTAGACAATACCCAGAGAGATGCCCTATTCTAGAGTTACCCACTCCAGCCAAGCAAATGGCCTTATTCTTGGATGGATTGTTAAATACCAAATTGAGATCTTAATTGTACGTAAAGGACCCTAGATCCATAGAAGAGTGTGTGAAAATGTGTGAGGATAATCTAGGGGAGGAGTTAGAGCTTTCATGAATCTATAAAGATTTAGATAGCTCTACTAGCCTCACCTCCAAACAATCCACATCTATCGAGGAACTTGCAAAAAGGTGACTCAAAAGTTAGGAGTCTGTAGCAAATAGATACCTAGATTTGCCCCAATGAACCGATTTATACCTGTGGAGGAGACCACATGGCTAATGTATGTCCAATCATGGCCCAAGTGACCCCTAATAAACAATATTGTACCATAGAAAGGAGGTACACTAACCACACCACATAAGATTGCTCTTATAACAAGCAAGTTGTTAGACAAAGTTATCCACAACCATATCCACAACAAGGAAGATACCAGAATCAGTACCCAGAGCAATATGTTAGGCCACAACCACCCTATCAAGCTCAACCAAGGCCACAACTAGTGCTAGCTTAGCAACCTCCAACTCTAGCCAATATGATTCCAATGAAGTATGCAGTCGCTAAAGAAAACTTAAATAGGGCCTTAGTCCCAACATCACCATTGATTACAAAAAGTGACCTGAGTGATCATAGTTTTGACTCGACTCATATCGATAGTCCACAAGCTTACTATATGCAATCACCTAAGCATAATGAGATGTACTATTATGAAGACCCGAGCAAACCTAGTTGGGAGCCAGAATATGCTAATGTCATGTATGCAAACCCTAACTCTAGGCCCCAACCTAGACAAGGGAGACCCCTAGCACCTAGAGGCTATAGATTCCAAGGTGATCACTTCATTTGTGATTGCCCTATACCTACGCCTATGCAACCCCAATCGATGAAAATTCAAGGATTTTTGTCCAGATTGTGGGAAGGAGCACCTCTTGCAGGATTGTCCTAAGAACCCAAACAATGCACCAAAGATCACTCCCATTAACGTTATTGGGCTAGTAGTAGATTCTACTAGAAGTGTGACTTCCATTGCCCTAGTGCAAGTGGTCACTAGAGCTTAAGGTGTTGCAACAAAACCAAGTCTTAAGAAAAGAAAAAGGTTTTGAGGTCAATGAGACTCAGAGTATAACTAAGAAAAGGACAAGAGATTGGAAGGATAGCTGTGAGAGAATGAAAAGACAATGGTTAAAGAAAATGAGTGAGCTTGAGGAAAGCTTAAGTGAAACAAAGACCAAGATAGCAAAACTCACATCTCGAACACACTCTCACACAGCACCGCATTCTTAGATATACAACCATGTGATAGAAAAATCGGTGGATATCAAGAATGAAAAATGGGTGAAAGGATTACAGGGTATACCAAAAGTGCAACCAACCCCATCCGCGGAAAGTAAGGTTGGGGAAGTAAGCACTGGTTCCGATGACAATGTAGAAATTTTGGAAAGTAGTTTGTGGAATTATGGTGGTACTTCAGATAATCTAAGAAGGGCCAAAGGTAACAAATCATGAAAAATGTTACCCTAGAGCTGATCTAGAGATGGAATGAACCAAGCTTTGTGCTAAGATGGTAGAGTTGGCTCAAAGCATGTTTGAAGCTATTTGCCATTTAAATTACTCTAGTTAAACTAAGACTCAATTGCATTTTGATGGACTATTAGAAAAATTGAAGAGTTTAATTGCAAAATCTAGAAAGGAAGCCACCTCTCAGGTAAGGACAAGGCAAGTGAAAGAATGAGCTTTCCTCCCAAGGAAGCTGATGTGCCTAATTCCACTGAACAAGACACCTCTTCTTCTATGAATCGGTATTCCCAAGAATTTCTAAGAGAGATTCAAGAAGAGAAGTGGGTGAAAGAAAGTGAAAATCCTCCTCCCATTGAACTTTTGGATGACTTACATGATCAATTCCCACAAGATATTCCTTCTATTTATGGAGAACAAGAGGACGCCCAATCTAGTTAATGATTAGACTTTGAGTCTAATTCCCTACAAAAGTTGCCTCATTTCACAGGACCATGGGAAGCAAAGTCAACCTATATGAGAGCACCCACTACATGGTAAGGAAAAAACACTCAATCATACCTAGGAATACAGAAGTGGTAAAGAACACCAAAGTGCAGTGCAATCTCACTTTAAAGGAGCTACTCAAGATTAAGCCAAAATTATGGAAACACGTAGCCAACAAGTGTGTGAAGTAACGAGACCTCATTCCTAGTTAGGATAACATAGAACAGTATGACAAATACCTTTGGATAAGATAGGAGACATGAGCGAAGGAGAAGAAGGAAACACCTACCTTCCTATCACTCATCAGGGTTACACAAACAAGGCTATTTTGGACTCAAGTGCAGGAGTTGCAATTGCTACCACTTCCCTATGGAAGCATTTGGGCAAACCAACACTCAAACTGACGAGAATGAAACTATAAATGGTTGATGGTCCCATAGAGAGACCCTTAGGGAAGCTAGAATGAATAACTCTCACTACATGTGGTGTAGAAGTTGAGCATACTTTTGCTATATGTGAGTTTAGCAAAATCTAGGCCTATGAGATGATTTTAGGAAGACCATGCATGAGAAAGTTGCAAGTAATACAAGATTGGGGAACCAATTCCTTGTATCTACAACACTTAGGAGTTATGACCAAAGTCAATCTCAAGGATTACTCTCATAGAGACATACCCCCTATATACTGGAATCCCATCATAGAGCCACAAATGACACGGAGTCAGTGCATTCCATAGGATCAGAATCCTCTTAGATGCTTGAAGACACTCACCTATGGATTTGCAAAGTTGCAGAAGAAGAAGAGAAGAGAGAAAAAACTAGAGAGGTAGGTGCGAAGGAAACTCATAGATCAATTAGAGACCTAGCCTATGCACCTATAGTATTTTCGGATGAAGAGTTTGAACCTTATGGTTGGGTAGAAGTCCTAGCGACAATGGACGTAGCCATCAATAAATAACAATGGACACCACACTGTGACAAAGACGGATATGACGTCTCAGTTTTCACTATAGAACCACTCATGTGTGATTCAATTATGGAAGAATGCAAGCCTAGCATGCATGAACTTTAGCAAGAAAGTGACTCGGATCTAGAATCAATTATTATGGATCCATTTTGGGAATCAAAAGAAGAATACCTATGTGAAGTAGAAGCTCACCCTCAAGGATGAGAAAACATATGAATGCGGTGAGGTTACCCACATAGATAACTACCAAGAGTGAAGGCAAGAAATGAAAGAAGGGATAACTCCCACAAGAAGAGGAAGAATCTTTATTTGAGGTTCTTGAAAATTTTAAGAAGTATGAAATCAAAGATAGGAAAGTCATGATCAAAATGCGTAAATTGAAGCACTCATAGGAGTGGCCTATGATAACAAAGAGGTGACTAGGAAAATTATTTTGACCATAGAAGATGGTGAAGAGCGATGCACCTACATAGGACACAACTTGAGTGAAGAAGAGGAAAGAGAGTTGATTGACTTATTAAGAGAATACAGAGATGTGTTTGCATGGAGCTATAAGGACCTAAAAGGAGTCAACCCTGACATATGCTCACAGACAATTCCCATGACCTTAGAAGCCAAACCTTCTAAGCAAAAGCCAAACACATATAATGACAATTATGCAACCAAGATCAAAGAAGAGATAGATCATTTGGTAGAAGCTAGATTTATCTATGAAATTGAGCACCCTAAATGGGTATCCCCCATTCTAGTGGTGCCCAAAAAAAGGAAAAATTATGTGTTTGCATTGACTTGAAGTAAGTTAACACAACCACTATTAGAGATAGTTATCCGCTTTCTATCATTGAGCATCTATTAGAAAGAGTGGCAGGCAAAGACGTTTACAACTTCTTCGATAGATTTTCTGGCTACAATCAAGTGGCCATTGCTCCAAAGATCAGCATAAGATGGTTTTTTCCACAGAGTGGAGCGTATTCACATTTTGAGTAATGCCATTTGGGCTCACCAATGTGCCAGCTACTTTTTAGAGGCTGATGTGTCATGTATTTAAAGAGTTCTTGAGGAAAAACTTGGAAGTATATGTTGATGACCTATGCACTCATTCCAACATTAGACAAACCCATATACTTGAGCTCAAAAAAATCTTTGAGAAATGTATCAGGTCTGCTTGAGCCCAAAAAAGTGTGTTTTCATGGTCAGACAAGGCATGCAAATTCAAGAGGAGAAGTGGGCCAAAGAGAGAAAGAACCCTCCTCCTATTGAGATAGTGGATGATCATCATTATCAATTCCCTCAAGACATTCTATCTAATTATGGGGAGTAAGAGGACATACAGTCAAGTGAGTGATTAGACTTTGAATACAATTCCTTGTAGGAATTTCTTAACTTCACAAGCCCATGGGAGTCTAACTCTATTCACATAAGAGCCCCCACAATAATGGTAAGAAACAATGAATCAATTCCACCAACGAACATTGAAGGCATGGAGAACACTAAATTTCAGTGTCACCTCACTTTAGAGGAGCTACAAAACATTCAGCCTGAATTATGGATGCATATAGATAACCAAATGCCAAAAATAGCTAAGCCATAATCTTGGGTAGGATCACATAGAAGAGTGCTAGAGATACTTGGATAAGATAGGAGATATGAGCAAAGGAGAGGAAGGAAACACCCATCTACCTATCACTTATCAGGGCTAAACAAAAAAGCTATTCTGGATTCAGGTGTAGGAGTTGTAATTGATACCACTTCCTTATGGAAACGATGGGGCAAACCAGCACTCAGGCCAATGAGAATGAAGTTGCAAATGGGAGAGGGACACATTGAGAAACCCCTAGGGTTACTAGAAGGGATACCTCTCACTACTTGTGGTGTGGTGTTTCAACATACATTTGCCATATGTGACTTTGGTAAGAATCACATCTATGAGATGATTTTGGATAGAACCTTCATGAGACAATTGCAGATAGTTGAAGATTGGGGTACCAATTCCTTGTACTTATAGCATTTGCATGTGACAACTAAAGTCAATCTCAAAGATTATTCCCATAAAGACATAGCACCCTTGCAATGGAACCCACTCCATAGAACATTAGACAAAATAGAGTCAGTGCACTCCATAGGATCAAGATCCTCATGGATGCATGAAGACACCCACTTATGGATGTGCAAAGTTGTAGTGGAAGAAGAGAAAAGGATGACATCTATAAGTGCAAGTTCCAATGAGAACCCTATATCAGTTCAAGACTCGACCCATATAGTTATGGTGTTTCTAGATGAAGAATTTGAACCCCACAGTTGGGCAGAAATACTAGCCATGATGGACATAGTTCTCAACAAAGAGCAGTGGACGCCTCATTGTGATGAACATGGTTATGATATTTGATTTTTCACCATAGAACCATTCATATTTAACTCAGTTATCGAGGAATGTGAGCCTAGCAGTAGCTCTCTCAAGGAAGCTAGTGATGATGATGAGGAATCCATCATCATGGAACCTTTTTGTGCTTCAAAACATGATTACCTTTAATTCATAGAGGCTAGGACTCAGAAACACGAAAAATGTAAACAAAGAAGGAGCCTGACCATAACAAAAGAAGATCAAAGTAAGAAAAAGAAAGGAAAGGAACCAGTACCCATGTAAGAAGAAGAAGAAGCATTATTTCAAGTGATAGAGAACTTCAAGGAATTAGAGATAAAAGATAAGAAGATCATGATAAGAATGCCTAAAAGAGAAGTGCTCCCAAGAGAAATGCTCCCAAGAGAAATTCTTAAAAGAGGAGCCTATGAAAATAAAGAGAAGACAAAAAAAGATGTAGTAAGCATAGAAGATGGTTAAGATAGATGTATGTACATAGGGCATGATTTAAGTGAAGAAGAACAACATGAGTTGATAAAGGTATTGAAATAATATGGAGATGTACTTTCTTGGAGTTACAAAGATTTGAAAAGATTGGATCCAGATATCTATTCTCAACAAATCCTGATATCTTTAGAAACCAAGTCTACCAAGCAGAAACCTTGCACCTATAATGATAATTACACAACCAAAATAAAAAAGGAAATTTATTGCTTGACAGAAGTAGGATTTATCTACAAAATGGATTATAGAAAATGGGTATCTCCTATTGTGGCTATGCCAAAAAAGGAATGGGAAGCTATGTGTGTGCATTAACTTGAAAGTTGTTGGTGCACCCACAATAAGAGGTAGTTATCCTCTTCCTATAAACGAGCATCTCTTAGAACGTGTAGCATGTAAGGAGGCATATAGCTTCTAGGATGGATTAATAGGCTACAATCAAGTGGCAATTGCCCTTGAAGACCAACACAAGATGTCTTTTTCCAAAGAGTGGGGTATCTTTACATTTTGTGTGATGCCATTTGGGCTCACTGTTGCTCTTGCTACATTGCAAAGTCTGATGTATCATGTGTTTAAGGAATTCTTGTGAAAGAACTTATAGGTCTATGTTGATGATGTGTGCACTCACTCCAACATCACCCAAACCCACATCCCATAACTTAAATAGATCTTTGCCAAATGTACAAAATATTAGGCATGTTTGAATCTAGATAAGTGCATCTTCATGGTTTGGCAAGGCAAGATTCTAGGATACATTGTGTCAAAGATTGGGATATCAACAAATGAAGATAAAGTTAGAGCCATTGCAAAGGTACCTAGACCAAAGAATGTCAAGGAAGTACAAGATTTCATGGGTTACTGTGGATATTAACATTGCTTTATCCACATGTATGCGGTAATTGCAAAGCCCTTCTACAATGTTTAGACTAACTTTGAATGGAATTAAGAGTAAGAGAACTCTTTTAATGAGCTTAAACGATGATTGTGTTCAACAACATTTTTGACCACACTAGAATAGAACAAGCCATTCCATGTTCATATGGATGCTTCCAATTTCTCTATTGGATGTGTGATAGCACAACACATGGGTGAAGGAAACATTGATCTTCCCATTGCTTATGCAAGTAGACTGCAGTAGAGAGAAATTACAGAACTACAATAAGGGAAGGATCAGGCAAGGTGTATGGAGTCAAGAAGTTTAGGCATTATTTTCTTGCAAATAAGTTTTTTTTATAGATCACCATATTGTACTCTACCTAGTGAAAAAACCTTGTAGAAGAAGTAGATTCGTAAGATGGTTCCTCTTAGTAATGGAATACGATTTTGAAGTAGTTGTCAAGAAAGGTAAGACTCAACTTCGAGCAGATCACATCTCTAGAATAACTTCAAGAGAATCACCACAAGGACAAGTGGATGAACTTCTTGATGCTTACTTGTTCAACTTGGAAGTAGTACCTAACTACACTAAATATTTTGTGCCTTTTCTCACTTTTGGACCCAAACATCCGATAATGAGATCAAAGGATAAAGAGGTCATTAAATCTCAAAAGCATCATGTATTGGCAGGAAGTCTACAAAATCACACTCATCATTGAGTTTTAGCTTGTTGCATGGAAGAAGAAGAGCATAAGAAATGGTCACAAATAGCACATGTAGGTGAATTAGAGCAAGACCATTCAAAACACCCAACCCTATAGACTCTAAAGAGCTTAGGCATATATTGGCCAACTATGGAAGCACATGTCTATAAGCTATGTAAGGATTTCCCAATTTGTATTAATAGACCCCTAGTGGAACATGCTACTTTGTACCAAGTGTCTTTAGATATCGGATTGGAGCAGTCCCTTAGTGGACTTCTTGAAGATGAAAAAAAAATCCCTCAAAAAATTACTTTAGCGAGAAGGAGTCTAGAGTAGGAGGCACAATACTATATGCTCATTGAAGATAATCTATATAGGCATGGACGTGATGGATACATAAGACTATGTATCCATGAAAGTGAATATCTAAAGAACTTGGAAACCACACAGCAAGGTGTGGCAAGAGGACAAATTGGACTTGATGGATTGATCAAAGCGATTTTGATCTTAGTTCTTTGGTGGCCTACCCTTCATATGGATGTTCATGCCTATGTGGAGAGGATTGACATATGTAAGAGGACTCAATATCTGATACATACACATGAGATGCCATTGAGACCCATGATGGGAGGATGTGCATTCTCTAAGTTGGGAATAGACTTTGTAGTACCTAATTGCACTAGAGACAACTCCAGAATCGATAAGAGCTTTGATCATCTTATTTGCAGTGTCGTGCCCTAGCTCAACCGTGATGAATGGTTGTCTATCTATGATGCTAGGATGTGTACGCTTTTTGGTGCACATCGCCATGTGATATCTTGGGGCATTGGGATTGACACTCATGCCTTGTCGTCTTAACATATTTCGCTTAATGCACTCTCTAGAATCTACCTCTACTTCTTTTGTAACCCTTAACTCTTCTTCTTTTCACTTCTTAGAAGTGTTGAGTCTCATTAGCATATCCTCTATAAGAGTTACTTGATATGGCTTGACTCAACATCCATTAATATAGTCTGGCAAGATGTCATCTTCTAGAGTGGACAATTGAACCACACTGCTAGTGGAAATTCTACTAATGACCATGGGTCCATATCCTTGTTTTTCTAATTTACAGGCATGCTGATTTAGTGTATAAACTAACGCTAGGTCTCCCTCTTTCAATCCCTTATCCTTAATGTGTGCATCCAAGTATGCCTTTTTTCTTTTCTTTGCAGCATAGATGCCTACTCCTGCTCATAGTCTAGTCTCACCTAAGTGTTCTAGATCAAATATCCTAGAGGTTAAATTGTGTCCATTCCAGGTGCTCTTGTGCTACTTATAAAATCTGGATCAGGATGTCTAATGGTAACACATCCATCTCTCTAGAGAGCATCTAAAATGGGGTGGCATTGAGTATCATTTTGTAGGAAACTCAATAAGTGCAGAGAGCATGATGAAGTTGTTTATCCAAATTAGAATGTTTATTATTTACTAGTTTTGTCAATACATTATATAGGATCGTATTTGTGCTCTTGGCTTGCCTGTTAGCTTGTAGATGATAAGGGGTAGAATTCTTATGTATCACCAAGAATTCTTAGTGAAGGTTTTCAATGACTTCATTCAAGAAGTGCGTACCTCTATCACTTACTAACTCTATTGGTAACCCGTATCTTGTGAACACGTTCTTGAATAAGAATTTAGACATCATTTGACCATTGTTCTTTGTTGTGGCTTTTACTTATACCCACTTTGTAATGTAATATATGGTTACAATAATATACTCTGCATAGGAGTTTCTAGTGGGGGGGTTAAAAGGACCTACAAAGTCTATATCCCACTTTGAGAATGCCCTCCCATCATTGGTCTCAAAGGCATCTCATCTTTTTTTATCGTATATTGTCCACATTGGCATGTATCACATATTTTCACATAGGTATGTGCATCCATATGAAGAGTGGGCCACCAAATTCTTGAGAATAGAATGGTTGTAATTACTTGATCAAGCTTGAAGTGTCTACCTACAACATTGCTATGTGTAGTTTCTAAGATTGTCACATAGTCTGATCAGTGAACACATAGTCTTAAGTACCCATCTTTGCCTCTTCTATACAGGTTGTCTCCTACTAAGGTGTAGTCTTGAGTCTCTTGCTCCATGCTTCATTTTCTTGCTAGACTAGCCTCACTGGGTAGTGTTCCCAATCTCATGAATTCTACTAATGGATCACTCCATTCTAGAATTAATGACACGTGATAAAGGGTATCATACTCCACTAGGGGTCTCTTCTAGCACACTAGAAAATTCTTAATCCTCTCATGTATTTCTTTGTCCATACTAGGCCAATACACTCCTAAATGTTTCAAATTATACAATGATCATTGTTTAGAATAGTGATTCCTTGCGATCCTTCATGGGCTTGTTGCAACCAACTGCTATGTACATCCTCCTCAACAAAAAAAACAAGTACACCCTCTGTATCTTGTTTGTTCATACTTCTTTCCAATCTTTGATATTTTTGTGATTTTATAATTTCATCTTTATTTCTTTTCACATTCTTATTTGTGGGTCTAAAGGTTAGGATGAATATCAACCTATTTTCCCATTTAGAAACAATTTCTAAATTGAACAAATAAGCATCGAGCAATTCATCAAACACTCCTTGTGGTGACTCTCTTGAAGTGATGGAAGAAAGGTGATCCACCCTAAAGTGGGTCCTACCTTTCCTAAAAACCACTTCAAAGTCGTATTCCATTAGTAAGAGGAACCATCTTACTAAACATCTTGTATTGCAAGGTTTATTGACCAAATATAATAAAGCTTGATGATCAGTGAAAAACTTGAACTTGTTGGCCAATAGATAGTGTCTAAAATTCTTCATGGCATATACCATGCCTAAGCCTTCTCTCTCAATTGTTATATAGTTTTGTTTAGCTCTGTTTAGCTATCTGCTAGCATATGCTATAGGCAAATCTAGATTTCCTTCACCTCTAGGTTGTGCTAGCACATATCCTATTGCATAATTGGATGCATCTACATGGACATGGAATGTTTTATTCCAATCAAGAGTCGTCAGCATTTGTATTGTGCACAAAAGTCTCCTTAACTCATTGAAGGAATTTTTGCATTCATCATTCTACTCAAAATTTGAAAAAATGTAAACTAGTTTAGCTATGATCTCATACATGTGAATAAACCTACGATAATATCCACAATGGCCCTTAAAGGCTTGTACATCTTTAATGCTCCTTGGCCTTGGCAATTCTACTATTGCTCTTACTTAGTCCTCATCTATTGATATTCCGTTCTTAGAAACAATATGACCTTAGATCTTACCTTGACATACCATCAACACACACTTTTCTAGGTTCAAACAAACTCAATATTCTCTACACTTGTTGAAGATCCATCTTAGCTCTTGGTGTTAGTATATGATCAATGTCTACCCCTCATGATTGTATGCACATTTTGTAAGGCCCCCTTTATGAGGAGAAGCCAAGCGTGCATTACCCAATTGATGGGAATCCCAACTTGCATGTTGGATGAAGGTCATATTGGACCATGTAAGGTATTATAAGGAAAGGGAGTTACCAGGGTCCCCAATTGTGGGGTTCGGGGTAGCGGTGAGCAGCCCCGGCTGGGGGGTCCAAGGGGGCCAGCGGGCCCCCTGGCGCTGGCCCCCTGGTGGGGGTCCGGGGGCAGCGCCCCCGGCGCGACGGTAAAGGGAATATTCCATGGAATATTCCCTGTCGGAGTCAAAAATCATTTATATTTGTTAGGTCGGTTCAACCAGTCTAAGCCGTGTATGGCAATTACGCGAGCGGTGGCCGCCAACGCTCTACCGCCCATGTATAGCCGTCCATGGCAGGCCACCCATGATCTATATATACATGACTTCTACACTACCCAAGACACTGAGTTGAGCCAGCATACCTCTACCTTGTATCTCCCTATCTAGAGTTGTCTAGATCACCATTTAAGCTCTACCTTGAGAGCGCACGGGTGGACAATGCCATCATCTTTGTACTTGCTGCTAGCAGAAAATTGTTGAGATTCTCCTATATCTGTTATCTTCTCTGCTATTGCTCCTGTGTTATATTGCGTAACTTTTGTCTTACATGGTATCAGAGCTGTAAGGTTCGAATAGCTTGAGAAGTATCATTATTTTAGCCTACTAGCAGACTAGAATATTAGTAGATTATTTGAGTGATTACATGATGGCTTCATCGTCGAACACTAGTCTTGGTGCTTCAGCTAATGTTAATGCTGCACCTATTCGAATTCGTCCACCTGCATTCACTGAAGGGAAGCTGGATGGAACCAACTATACACTCTGGAAGTTCAAAATTTCTGCATTTTGGACTCCTATGAATTACTTGACACTGTCATGGGACCGATGGGATTGGATCCAGAGCCTATACCAGTTGAAGATCCAACAAATTCAAGATTGATGATTCAGCCAGATCCAGATCTTCTACGAGCTTGGAAGAGGCGGAATGCTGATGCATTATGTGCGATTGTCACTAGTGTAAGTGATTCTGTGCTTACTTTAGTTCAACATACTACTAAAGCACATGAGGCTTGGGGCATATTGGCTCGACAATATGAGACCAAGAACCACACTAGGATACAGAATTTAGAAAATCAGTTGGCAAATGAAAAGCATTCTGATTCTGAAAAGGCTGAAGATTTTATCAAACGGATAAAGCATCTTCAAGATCAATTGGCTGCAGTTGGTGTTGTTATAACACCAGAAGAGCTGGCTCGAAGATCTATACGTGTTCTTCCAGCAAAGTATGATGGATTAGTAACAGCCCTTAACACTCAGGTAAGGCCAACTCCTCTTACATTTGAAGAGTTTTGTGTGATGCTTTTAGAAGAAGAGATGCGGCTGAAGAATCGGCAAAGTACAACTGATGCTGCATTCTCAGCAAATGCAAAAGGTAAAGGCTCTTCAGAGGGATCAAAGAAGAAGCCAAAGAAGAAAAAGTTCACAGGAAGTTGCTTCTATTGTGAAAAGAAAGGCCATGCCATCAAGGATTGTAGAAAGAAGCAAGCTGATGAACGGAATGGGACTGTAAAATCATCATGGAAGAACAAAGAGTCTGCAAACAACATAGAGCTGGAACTTTGGGTAGCTATTGAAGAGGTATGTTGATCTGCTCAAGCTCGTGTTGATGAGCCATGGATTTTAGATAGTGGAGCTTCTCGCCATATGACTAGTAAAAAGGATTGGTATAGTTCCCTAGTGCCTCTACGGGAATCCATCAATGTAGTGGTAGGAAATGACTCCAAGTGTCCAGCTGAAGGAACTGGAACCATCTCTTTTATCACTTCTCCAGGTGTTGAGAAAAAGTTATCCGATGTTCTCTATGTACCTACACTCAAAAGAAATTTGTTGTCAGTTTCTGCAATAACAGATCGTGGACTCGAAGTTCACTTCAATAAGAGTGGTGCGGAAATCATGGATTCATCAGGTAATGTCGTAGGTAAAGGCATACGACGGGATAACTTGTATGAGTTAAGTGCTTTAACTGCTACAGAAGATAAAGATGTAAGCAGGTTATGGCACCAATGATTTGGGCATCTCGGATTTGCAGTTTTGAAGGAGATGCAACGAACAGGGATGGTTGCTCATTTGCCTGCATTTTCAGAGTTGCAGGAGCCTTGTGAAGCTTGTATGATGGGCAAGCAACAACGAAAGGCGTTTCCAAGAGAGACCAGCAATCGATCTCAAGCTCCTCTAGAGTTGGTACATGCTGATCTCTGCGGTAAAATATCTACACCTGCTTTAGGAGGATCTTTCTACTTCTTGCTGTTAGTCGACGATTATAGTAGAAAGATGGGGGTTTATTTCATTCGAAAGAAGGCTGATGCTTTTGAAAAATTTAAAGCGTGGCATAAGTATGTAGAAAATGAATCAGAAAGGAAACTGAAGAAATTTAGAACAGATAGAGGAGGTGAATTCTTGTCAACAGAATTCAACAATTATTGTAAGGAGCATGGTGTGAAAAAGCAACTTACCACAGCTCATACACCTCAACAAAATGGCGTTGTTGAGCGCAGGAACAGGTCAGTAGTTGAAATGGCTCGTTGTATGTTAAAGGCTCAAGATATGCCTGATTCATTCTGGGCAGAAGCAGTCAATACAGCAATCTACATCCTCAATCGAAGCTACACAAAAGCTCTGAAGGGGATGACTCCTCAAGAAGCATATTCTGGTAAAAAGCCTTCAGTTTTGCATTTCAGAATTTTTGGTTGTTTCTGTTATGCACATATTCTTGATTCAACAAGATCAAAGTTGGATTCAAAAAAGCAAAAAGTGTGTCTTCCTAGGATATAGTGAAGAGTCTAAAGCATACAGGTTATGGGATCCTGAGGCAAGGAAGATTTTTGTCAGCCGAGATGTGGTGTTTGATGAACGACCACACTTAGTAGAAGATAAAGGTAAATCTACTATCTCATCAAACGGAGAAATATCTCACCTTGTGCCTATCAAAAGACAGGTTAAAGTTGAGGAGGAGGAAACATCTGATGGAGAAATTTCCTCAATAAAAATCCAACCAGTTGTAGCTGCACAGCATAAGCCACTACCGAAGTGGGCACAATAGCTCTTTGATGATCACAATCCACATGTAGATGTACCAGAATCATCATCGGATGGATTACGAAGATCAAAGAGAATAGAGGAGCAAAGAAGAGCCTCAGAACACATTGTTAACATGGCTCTAATGGCAGATATCATGGGTTCGATAAAGGAACCTACCACCATTGAAGAAGCCATTGATGATCCAGGTTGGAGAGCGGCAATGCAGTCTGAGTATGATAGTATACTCGAAAATGATACATGGGATCTAGTCGACTTGCCGCCAAAGAAGAAGGTAATAGGTACTAAATGGATTTGGAAAGCTAAGTATAAAGCTAATGGAACATTAGAAAAGTATAAGGCACGATTAGTTGCACAGGGTTTTTCACAGATTGAAGGATTTGATGTTCAAGAAACTTTTGCACCAACAGCACGCATGACAACTATTCGCACGGTACTTGCAGTAGCTGCACAAAAGTCCTGGCCTATTTTCTAGATGGATGTCAAATCTGCATTTTTGAATGGTCACCTCAAGGAGGAGGTATATGTATCTCAACCACCACGTTTTGAGGTGCCCAATTCAGAAGATAAAGTTTGCAGGTTGAAGAAAGCTTTGTATGGACTTAAACAAGCTCCACGGGCTTGGTACCAACGGATAGATAATTTTTTCAAAAACATGGGTTTTGAAAGAAGTACTTCTGATGCTAACTTGTATGTAACAAAAAGGGATAGCAAGCTAGTTGTCGTCATTGTATATGTAGATGATTTGATCATTACAGGAGATCATCAGGAACTCATCAATCAAACTCGGATCAGCTTGGGAACTGAGTTTGAAATGACAGACTTAGGTCTACTCCATTTTTGTCTGGGAATTGAAGTATGGCAAAGGAAGGATGGCATTTTCATCTCACAACAAAAATATTCCAAAGAAATTCTCAAGGCATATGGAATGATGGACTGCAAACCAACTAGCACACCTATGGAGGTAAATCATAAGCTATCTATGGATGATAACATGCCTGATGTAGATGCTAAGAAGTATAGGAAGCTCGTTGGAAGTCTTATTTTTCTGTGCAACACTAGACCAGACATTTGCTATGCTGTTGGAGTGTTAAGCAGGTTTTCCAACAAACCTAAGGAGAGTCACTGGAATGCTGGAATGCGAATTCTAAGGTACATTGCAAGAACCTTGGATTTTGGTATTTTGTATACCACAGGTGATACACTCCAAGGATATTGTGATTCAGATTGGGCTGGAGATTGTGATTCTAGAAAATCAGTTTCTGGATATTGTTTCTCACTTGGTTCAGGAATATTTTCTTGGGTAAGTAGGAAGCAACCAACTCTCACACTCTCCTCCACTGAAGCACAGTACAAAGCAGCTTGTTTTGCTTCTTGTGAGGCAGTCTGGTTAAGGAGAATTCTTGCAGATCTAGGCTTTCCATCAAATATGCCAACTGTACTCAAGTGTGATAATCAAAGTTGTATGGCTATTGCAAAGAACCCAGTATTTCATGCTCGCACCAAGCACATAGAAGTACAGTACCATTACATTCGTGAGCTAATTGAAGATGAAATTGTGGAGCTAGAATATTGCCCAACAGAGGCAAATTGTGCTGACATATTCACTAAAGCACTTGGAAGAGAGCAGCTCAACAAGCATCTTCAACAGATGGGCATAGGACCGAGACCTACTTGATTTATCATCGGTAAACATTGAGGGGGGGTGTTAGTATATGATCAATGTCTACCCCTCATGATTGTATGCACATTTTGTAAGGCCCCCTTTATGAGGAGAAGCAAAGCGTGCATTACCCAATTGATGGGAATCCCAACTTGCATGTTGGATGAAGGTCATATTGGACCATGTAAGGTATTATAAGGAAAGGGAGTTACCAGGGTCCCCAATTGTGGGGTCCGGGGCAGCGGTGAGCAGCCCCGGCTGGGGCGTCCAAAGGGGCCAGCGGGCCCCTTGGCGCTGGCCCCCTGGTGGGGGTCCGGGGGCAGCGCCCCCGGCGCGACGGTAAAGGGAATATTCCATGGAATATTCCCTGTCGGAGTCAAAAATCATTTATATTTGTTAGGTCGGTTCAACCAATCTAAGCCGTGTATGGCAATTACGCGGGCGGTGGCCGCCCACGCTCTACCGCCCATGTATAGCCGTCCATGGCAGGCCACCCATGATCCTATATATACATGACTTCTGCACTACCCAAGACACTGAGTTGAGCCAGCATACCTCTACCTTGTATCTCCCTATCTAGAGTTGTCTAGATCACCATTTAAGCTCTACCTTGAGAGCGCACGGGTGGACAACGCCATCATCTTTGTACTTGCTGCTAGCAGAAAATTGTTGAGATTCTCCTATATCTGTTATCTTCTCTGCTATTGGTCCTGTGTTATATTGCGTAACTTTTGTCTTACACTTGGGTGTGGTGTCTTCTTTCTTTTGAATGAGTACATATGTCCATATATACTTCTAAGCTCCTTCACAAGAACTATTTGAAGACATGATACATGAGCCTTTGGAATGTTGCAAGTGCATTGCTTAGCCCAAATT
Organism: Ceratopteris richardii; assembly: GCA_020310875.1. Classification (NCBI taxonomy): domain Eukaryota; kingdom Viridiplantae; phylum Streptophyta; class Polypodiopsida; order Polypodiales; family Pteridaceae; genus Ceratopteris; species Ceratopteris richardii. The sequence goes on from CM035439.1 coordinate 11,798,488, forward strand.
GCATCACAGAAAAATGCAAAGATTCCCCACTCTATGGCGAATGCCATTTTGTGTTGATTTTCTAGGGCAATGGCTACTTTCTTGTAACCTGAAAATCCATTAATGAAGCTATAAACTTCCTTGCATGCAACATGCTCCAATAAATGCTCAATGATTGGAAGTGGATAGCTATCTTTGATCATAGCAGCATTAACATTTACACCTGCAACGTCTTGTTCTTCTTGGGCACCACTACCATGGAGGACACCTATTTAGTATGCTCAAACTCATAGATAAATCCAGTTTCAATCAGTCTGTCAATTTCTTCTTTTATTTTGGCTACATAAGCGACAATATATGTGTAGAGCTTCTGTTTGGTGGGCTTGGTGTCAGCCATCATCGGGATTGTATGAAGGCATATTTAAGAATCTACTCCCTTCAAGTGTCTATAGGTTCATGCAAACACATCCCTATATTCCCTTAATAAAGCTACAAGCTCTACTTCTTCTTTTACACTTAGGCCTTCTCATATCTATGTACATCACTCTTCATTCTCTTCAATGGTTACTACAAATTTTTTGGTCTTTTCTAATTATCATATGTTTCTCCTATGATGGCCTCTCTCTTAGGCATTCCTAGCAAAAGTTTTTGGTCTTCAACTTCATATTTCTTGAAATTCTCTAGTACTCTGAACAATGGTTCCTCCTAAGCTTGTTTTATTGCTTTTCTTTTTTTTTTCTTTTGACTACATTCACTTTCCTCCCTTGAATTTATAGTTTTAATGCTTGTGATAGGTGCTTCATCTTTCTGGGTCAATAATCCTAAATTTTTTAGGTAGTGCTCCTTTGAGTCAAAGCAACTATCCATCACAATGGACTCTAGATCATCGTCATCTGTTTCTTCTTCTATAACCTCATTAGAGTCACACTCTTCTAGCAAAGCTTCACACATGAACAAAGAGATATCATAACCCTCCTCATCACAATGAGGTGTCCAATATTCTTCATTGATAGTGATATCCATGGTGGCTAAGACTTTTGCCCAACCATGAGGCCCAATTCCTCATCTCAAAAGATCATCGGTGTGTAGGCTAGGTCTCTATTAGTCTAGCTCCTTGAGAAGTTCCTTTTTCTCTCTCTTTTAGGCATCCTTTCTCTTCCTTTGAAAGATTGCATATCCAAAAATGAGTATCTTCATGCATCTAGGATGGATAAGAAGAACTTATAGAATGCACAGAGATTGTTACTTCTTGAGCCTTGTGGATAGGATTCCAATGTTGAGGTGGTACATCTATAAAGGTATAGTCCTTCAGATTGACCTTGGTTGTGACCTCTAAGTGCTACAAGTACAAGGAGTTGGTTCCCAAATCTTGTACTATTTGCAGTTGATATAGGAAGGTTCTTCCTAGGATCATTCATAAATGTTATTTTTGCCAAAGTCACATATAGCAAAGGTGTGTTCAAACTCTATACCATAAGTGGTTAGGGTTATCCCTTCTAGCAATCCTTGAGGTATTTCAATATGGCCATCAACCATTTGAAGCTTTATTCTAGTTGGTCTTAATGTGGGTTTGCTCCATTGCTTCCATAAGGAGGTGGTCACAATTGCAACTCCAGCACCCAACTCTAATGGATTTGGTTGTGTAACCTTGGTAGCTGATTAGAAGATAAGTATTACCTTCTTCAACTTCAGTCATGTCTCCTATCTTCTCTAGAGGTATCTCTAGGACTTTTTGCTTAGAGCATGCTTTTAACATATTGGAACCAAGTTCTGGAACCTAATTTGCCACATGTTTCCATAGATCAGGTTTTACTTTGAGTAGTTCCTCTACTATGAGATCACACTACACCTTAGTGTTATTTATGACTTTAGTGTTTCTTGGAACCACTGAGTCTTCATTTCTTATCAATATTGTGGGAGCTTTGATTTGAAGAGATTCAAATTCCCATGTGACTGTGAATTATGGCAACTCTTGTAAAGAATTAGATTTAAAATCTAATATTTTGTCTTCTTGTTGCTCTGCTTGGTTCCTGTAAATAGATGGAATATCTTGGGGAAATTGATAATGAAGATCATCAATTTAAGGAATAGGAGGGGAATTACCCTTCTCCTTGGACCATTTCTCTTTTTGTATTTCCTTGCAAGAACTCCTGAGAATACTATTCAATTGAAAGAGGTGTTGGAATCAAGAAAATAAACTTTCATTAGTGGTGAGCTTTCTCTTTCAACAACTTGTTGAGCCTGTGGAGGTAAAGAAACACGCGGATTGTTTACCAACTGCTCTAGTCTTTCTAATAAGCCTTGGAAATGCAAACCTAGTTTGAAAGAATCTTTCTGATTGAACAATTGATTGGCGTCGAGCATAGGCTGAGCTAGTTCTCCATTTTCATGCAATTTTTTGTCAGTTCAATCTCTAAATCTACTCTAGGGTAACTCTTATCTAGGTTTGTAGTTGTTGGCCCTTCTTGAAGTTGAGCCTAGTAGGCCTTGAACATCACGTCCAAGCCTTCTAGGGTTGGATCTGTGAGAATGGACCTTGGTTGTGGTCTATTCACAATGAGTGGTGGGGTGGGATGAAGTGGAGTGGATGGATTTTCGGCATGCGGGGGGTTTTGAGATGCAATGGCTCCAATTTTTTTTTTTGTGTCTCTCAGGATTTCTTCTAGTTTGGATAACTTTCTAGCCCACTTATGATTGTCCTTCTCCCTGGTATTCTTACATGTTCTTGTTTTCCTCTTACCACGCTCTCTTGAGTCACCTGACTTTAATTGTTCAACTAGTTTAGCCTGTTTTAAGGCTTGGTCCCTAGTGACTTCCTATATAGGAGCCATGTTAATGCTACCTGAACTTGAATCCACCAATAAGCCTACCACATTAATTGGTGTAACCTTGGGCTCACTAAAGGGGTTCCTTGGACAATCTCTTGGGAGATGTTCTTTTCCGCACTCAGAACAAAAGCCTTGTATTATGATGTTGTGTCCTTGTCCTAGAGCTAGTGGGTGGGGACATTCAAGAATGAAATGGTCACCTTGACATTGTAAACATGGTGCTCTAGGAGCTTGTGGTCTCATTTGTCTCAATGGGGGCCTAGGGTTAGGATTCATGTCGTTCGGATTCATATACATGACATTGGAGTATTCTAGTTCCCGATTTGGCTGCGTAGGTAGTGCCTCATATTGATACGGATAAGTTTCACTATGCTTGGGTGACTCTGTGTAATACACTCGTGGACTCTCTTCATGGTCAGAACTCTGAGCATGAGGGTCATTTTGTGGGACCAAAAGGGTCATGGACACCAATTCTCTATTAGGTTTCTCCTCTACCACTACATACTTAACTAGGATCACATTTGCAAGAGGTGGCAGTTGGTTTGCTAGGACCAGTTGTGGCCCATATGGTGCCTAGTATTGTTGTTGGTATTGAGGGTAATATTGCTTTTGTGTCTTATAATACAACTGTTGGTATTTTTTTTATAGCTACCCTATTTGTAAGGTTGCTGATAAGTTTGTCTAACACTGTACCTATTGTACGGACAATCTTGAGCTGCATGGTTTGTGTATTCTCTCTCAATAGTGCAATATGGACTATTAGGGTTTGATTTGAAGGAGTAGTTGATTTCTATTGATGAAGATTTGCCAGACAGTTCACTTATGTAGAATATTTTGAATGGCTTCCAAATACATATCAAAGTTTTTCTTCTACTCTTTGATTGATGATGAAAAGCAATCCAAATGCCTTAACATTTGAGGAGTTAGTTTGTGTTCTATTGGAGGAAGATCAATCTAGGCAGAACAGGTCCATTATGCATGTTGTAGATTGTTTCGCAAATAATGTAAAGGAAATGATCATGTCATAAAGATTTGTCCAAAACTGGCTCTAAAAGAGGCAAAGAAAAAAGACGCTGGAATGGTTATTGCAGAGGCCTCTACACCCAAATCAAAGTCCGCAAATTGTGCACACAATGAAGAATGGGCATTTACTATTGTTTGGAGTTTTGGCCTATCTTCTCATGAATAGCGTATGTCTGAAATAGACAAATGTTTGATACTTCGATAGTGGCTCAACCAAGCATATTACCTTGTAGTGTAGTTTCTTCACTTCACTTCAACCTGCCACTACACGGAATATTGTCACATGCACAAACAATTCCTCTTAACCTATTATGGGAGTTGGTAAGATCATTATGAATACTCCTCATGGTAGTTATTTTACATTGCCCAATGCCTTATTTGTGCTAGGATCAAGAAAAATCTATTATTAGTTTCAACATAAGCCAAGATTAGCTTGGTTGTGAAATTTGTTGATGACACATGTACAGTTCATGATCTGTCAAATGATAATGTCATTATTGCTTCTGGCATTTTATGTCATGGGTTGTATAAGCTCATAAATTATGCAAAATTTATGAATCATTTAGCATGTGTAGTTCAAGATTCTCAGGCTGTGTCAGATGCAAAGCTTTTGCATGCATGCTTTGGTCATCTGAATTTTTCTATTTTGCTACACTTGCAGAAAGAAAAAATGGTGTCCTTTCCCAAACTTGAGACATCCAACATGTCTATGAACGTTGTGTTTTGGGACAAATGCAGAATTCGTGCTTCCCATATCATTTAGTATGAGCTAATCAGATTTACAGCTTATTCACAATGATGTTTATGGTCCTATGCAAAAACCTCATTCATAACAGTGAACTTGTACTGCCCATATCTCTGTCAATACTTTACCATTTTCAATGTTCTATAGTTTTTTAGAATTAGCTCCAAGTTCTCTACATGCTCACAAATTTGGAAGGGAGTCCATTCAACCAATTTGGAGAAAAGTGCATCAAAGCACTCACTGGTCAAACTCTCCAGAGGTCCTAAAAAATCAGGGCTAATGATTTGATTGCTAAATTGATTGCTTTGTGTATAGTGCATCATTTCAAGTGATTCCACTTGGAATCATTAGGTTACTAAGCTAATTTGATACCTACTAAAGGAATTTTTATAATTCCTACTGTATTGGTAGCACTAAGCATAACAAGCAGCAGGTGTGTGAACAAAAATAAAAGTATTTTGCTGAACCTTCAACTTGGAAGTAGTCCCTTTTGATTCAATCATTTCTCACATCATTTTCAAAGTATATAGGCACTTGTATAGTGTCATTGAAAAGCTAAGAGGGCCCACAACTCAACTCTAAAGCTAGAAGGGGCTGGTACAAAGTAGGATTTGGTAGTACCTACTCATTGCTTGGAGTGTCCATCCATCTTTCCCAACACTGTCAAACGGCAATGTCATTATTGCTTCTGACATTTTATGTTGTGGGCTATATAATCTCATAGACTATGAAAAATTTGTGAATTATTTAGCATGTGCACTACATGATTCTTAAGCTATGTTAGATTCAAAGTTTTGGCATGCACCGTTTGGTCATTTGAATTTTGGTAGTTTGCTATACCTACAAAAATCTGAAATGATGTCCTTGCTACCCAAACTTGAGCCACCTAGTAAACATGTTTGTGAAGGCTATATTTCGGGCAAAATGCATGGTTCCTTGTTTCGAAAAGATTTTTCAGTTTGAGCTACTCAAAAATTACAGCATGTTCACACTGATGTCTGTGGTCCTATGCAGACACCCTCCTTTGCGAACTACCTTTACATTCTGACTTTCATTGATGATTTCTCCAAGAAAACATGGGTGTATTCACTGAAAGAAAAATTTGAAATGTTTATGTGCTTCGAAACATTTTTGGTTTTGACTAAAAATCTATCAGCATGTAAAATGGGCACCCTCTATTCTTATCAAGGGGGGAATATATGTCTTTTGACTTCAATGCATTTCTCACTGAACATGGGATAAAACATTAGTGTACAGTGTCATATACACCTCAACAGAATGGATTTACTGAAAGGAAGAACATGTCACTCTTGGCAAGAAGGCCATTTGCACTAAGTGGGTATACAAGCTGAAGCATAAGCCTGATGGAACAATTGATAGGTATAAGGCTAGGCTTGTTGCAAAAGGTTATGCTTAAGAAAGAGGCATTGTTTTTTATGAGAGCTTTGCTCCTACATGCCGAATGACTACTGTTTGCAGCATCTGTGCACTTGTAGCTCATCATGGTTGGAACATATATCAGTTGGACATTAAAGTTGCATGTCTGAATGGTGACTTGCATGAAGAAGTGTAGGTTTTTCAACCTCATGGTTTTGTGTAGAAAGGGCATGAAAATAAAGTGTGTAGGTTGAAAAAGGCATTATATGGTTTGAAACAAGCACCACGTGCTTGGTATGAAAAGGTGCATGCCTATTTGATTGCAGATCATTTTGAGAACAATCCAATTGAGAGCACCTTATACGTAAAGTGTGCAATGATGTGCTTCTGGTCATTGTTGTCTATGTTTTTTTTAAATAAAGGAAGTTCGGCCTTAACCTACTCTCCTGGATTTGTATTAAATAAAAGGAAAAGAAAAGTACAAGGAAACTAGTGCCCACGGGATGCCCCAAGTCCCATAGAGTAGGGGTAGATCTTAAAGAGTTTAGATGGCATTATAAAGAAGGCTAATCACTATCCCACTTGGGTTTAAGCTTGTTGTTGATCAAAAGAAACACTTTATGATGCCTAGGGGGGGGGGAATTTCTTAAAGTTTTGATTCTTTTACCCAAGAGGAACAACTATTTCTCAATAGACCACTCTTTGGGGGATTCGCCAAAGTTATAAGCACATCTTTCCCACCAGAGCTTCCAGAGGACCTCCCCTTTGATGGCATTCTTGAGAGTCATCGAGCAACTGATCGCTTCTCCTAGTAGAGCTTATTTCCAGCTGATATGCTTCTGAGGTCTAATTTTCTTTGTGACAATCTGCCAAAGCCTATTGGAGTTGGGACGAGTGAAGAAGATATGAGCAACATCTTCTATGGACCTGCAACAGTGCTTGCACCAAGGAGATGCCCCACATATTTTGCTAGCCTTTAGGTTGGTCTAGATTCTTGAGTGAAGAATTTTTCATAAGAGGACAAACTTTTTGTTTTCCATGAGAGGGTGCTAGATAGCCATGAACTTCATATCCTACCGCAACCATGTCCACGACAGACACCACTTCTTGTTGAGATTGGCCCGATAATCAATGTTTCCTTTGTTATTGGGGATTTTTGTTAGGCAATCACCATTATGCCATTTGAGACGTAGTGGGCATGAGAACTCGTGTCCCATGAGAAGATGGACTTTAGAGCATTCCCAGGCAAGTCCTTTGCTTTGTAAAATATTCCATTCTTCATAAGTAATGCTGACGCTAGGGTCAATATCCTCAAAGTGGACCCATTGGTTGGTATCTTGTTTCTAGATATGTTTCCATTCTCTGAAGCCCTTGTTAGAGAGCCTCGTGGCACTTCAAATGTTCCAAGATTCTACATTCTTGATGCCATGGATCAAAAAGTAGATAGAGTCATTATGTCTGATACCAGCTGCCCACTTCCAATCTTCACTGATTCTTATGAAGATTTTGACTTTATTCCAACTCTTTGATAGGAAGCATACAAGATTCGAACCTTTCGAGAAAACTGGGAATCATCCAATTCAGGAATCCCACAAAAGTCAATGTGTTCTTGTTTCTGAATATCAATTTAGCCCACGAAGTCTCCCCACTGCACCATGCCTTAATCATCCATTTTGTCACAAGTTTGTTAGCCATGCACCCAATATCCAGAATACCAAGGCCCCCACTATCCCTTTGGCTAATGTAGATGGACCATTTGATTTTATGCACCCCCTTCTATTGTGGTCACCCATCCAAAGGAAGTTTCTGCAAATACTTTCAAGTTTGGATGACATGTCTATGTCTATGTTGATGACATTTGATTGTTGTCTATGTTGATGACATGCTTCTCAATGTTCCTAATGAGATGCATATTGGTAATTTTAAGGTTGATTTGCATGTGTCATTCGAGATGTTAGAATTGGGGCATTTGCATCATTATTTGGCCATTCATTTTATGCAAGTTGATGGTGGACTAGCTTTATGTCAAACAAAATATATTGACACATTATTGTAGAATTTTTGCCTTGAAGATTACAAACATATTGCCACTCCTATGGAGATAGGTTTATGGTTGAGTATTTATGATGTTGGAGATGCATTTGATGTTGTTCTCAATCAAGAGGTTGTTGGATGCTTGATTTACTTATGCATTACTTGGCTAGATATTCAATGTGTTGTCTCATAGATGAGCATGTTTATGCATTGACCATGTGTCAACCATTGGCAGGAGGTTAAGCACATCTTTTGCTACTTGAGTGATACCCAACTGCTTGGATTATTTTATCCCATGGGGGGATCACTACCACTAGATTTACATGCTTTTTCTTATTCTAACTAGGCTAGTTGCTATGACACTCGTGTGTCCACAAGTGATTTTTGCTTCATGCTTGGTAGCTCATGCGTATCTTGGTTGAGCAAGAAGCAACCCACTATGGCCACTTCTAGTTGTGAGGCTCAGTATAGGGTAGCTTTCACAGTGATTGTTGAGTGTGTGTGGCTCCGACACCTCATGGTTGATTTGGGTGTTGGTCAGGGTTCTACCACCACAATCTTCACTGACACCCAGAGCATATTGGCAGTTGCAAGGAACCTTGTGTTCCATGCTTGCACTAAGCACATTGATGTGTACTATCTTTATATGAGGGAGAGGTTCTCTATTGTAGAGAACAGTTTGGCATATGTGCCCACACAGGAGAACATTGCAGACCTTTTCACAAAGGCTCTCTCTAAGGAGGTTTGAAGCTTTTCGAAAAGCGTTGGGCTTACTTCCTTTTGTGGATTGATTGCACAGAGCTTGAAACTTCCTTATACATGAGTTCCAGATCCTTGTTGACCACATCACTACTAGGGGGGATTTGTTGATATATTTAGGTAGTGATGTGTGTGAACACACTAGGGCCACTAGGGCACTTTTTTCCCTCTCTAGGAGGTTTTTTCCCCTAGCTTGTATATACACCTATAACCCTAACGGGTCACTTATCTTTGAACATTCTCTTGGTAATAGATTCAGTATTGTGTTGTGCTCTAAGCTTCTTCTTCTTCCTTGTGGTGTTCGTGTGCTTTCTCAAACCTCAAGCTCCAACAATTTCCTATGCTCAATCCATTTGCATATCAAAGGGTAATATGGTGATTGCAAAAGGACTATTACTAAACAACATGTGGCTTGTATTTGGCATGGCTGCTTGGGCCTCATATCTCATAGCGGAATGGAATTTTTTTCTCATTCTAGCTACTTACCTATGTTATCTTTATCTTATTTTTCCTATTGTGCACATTGTCAATATCAAAAGAAAAATAGGAATGTGAATTAGAAGCACATTGAATCTTCAATTCAACCTTTAGATCTTGTTCATATAGATCTGTGTGGTCCTATGCCCATAGGTTCATTTGGTGTTTCTCTTTATTTTTTCCCTTTCATAGATGATGCTACTAGAAAAGTCTTAGTATATCCTCTCAAATCAAAGAATGATTCATTTCCTACTTTTAGAAAATGGATTGCCTCACTTGATACTAAAAAAGGAACTAACTCAAGGCTTTATGTTCAAATAATGGGGCTGAGTATACCTCACATGAATTCAATCTTTTCTATCATTTTAGAGGAATTCATAGAGAGTTTACAACTCCTTATACCCTAGTAGAAAATGGTGTAGATGAAAGGATAAATAGAACTATTCAAGATAAAGTATTTTTCATGTTGCATCAAGAAAATTTTTCACAAGGCTTTTGGATAGACACAATATTGATTGCAGTTCATGTAATTAACCTTTCACCTAGTACTTTCAAAGTTCTGAAAGTGCACAAGAGTTATGGACAAGGAGGCCACCATATTATGATAATCTTTGAATTTTGGGGTGTGAAGTGTTTATTCATATACCTAAGAATCTTAGACAAAAGCTCAACCATAATTCAAAGAAATGGATTTTTCTTGGATATGGTCAAGAAGGCCAATTTGGATATCGTTGATGGGATCTTGTAACATGGCCAGTGACCAGAAATATTGATGTCATTTTTAATGAGTGTAAGATACATAAACAATCCATTAAGGAGGTTGAAGTGACAAGAGTGGTATTTGAGGATACTAATCCTCCAATTAGCATGCATAAAAATGTTGCACATAGGGATATTCAAGAGAATATCCAATCAGATCAGTCTACAAATGTTCTTGTTCACCAACCATTGAGATGCTCTACATGCATCTCACATGCACCTCATATATATGTTCTAAGCTTGGATTTTGTTATGCGAATAGATTCTAGTGAGCCTTCTTGCTATAAAGAGGCTATGGTGAGAGAGGATCATGTCAAGTGGGAGTGTGCCATGAAGAGTGAGTTGGATTCTATTCACAAGAATGGTACTTGGGATTTAGTACCTTTGCCAAAGGTTAGGAAAGATTTACCATGTAAATGGGTATATAAGCAAAAATTTACATCAGCTAGTTCTTCTCCAAAGGATAAAGAATGACTTGTTGCAAAGGGTTTTAAGCAATAACATGGTGTTGATTTCAAGGAAATCTTCTCTCTATTGATCAAGATGACTACCTTGCATATGTTGCTTGGATTCTTTGAAATGTAGTGCTTAGAGCTAGTCCAAATGGATGTGAAAATTGCTTTCTTGCATGGAGATCTTACACATGAGATCTATATGGAACAACCTGAGGGTTATGTAGCTCTTGGCAAAGAAAGTCTAGGTCATAAACTAAATAAGAGCTTATATGGACTTAAATAGTCCCCTAGACAATAGTACCAAAATTTTGATGCTTTTATGAAGTCTCGAGGCTATCTGCGAAGCAATGAGGATAAATTTCTCTACAAAAAGAGATGCTCATATGGTAGTTTGATATGCTTGATACTTTATGTCAATGAGATGTTGATTGTTGGAAAGTTTTTTTTATTAATTGTCATTTCTCAAAAAAACGTTGAGTGAGACATTTGATATGAGGAATTTGGGGGATGCCAAACATATTCTTGGTATATGCATGAATCATAATAGGAGTAAACGATGCATGTACTTGTGTCAAAGTGAGTACATATCCAGAGTACTTTACATGTTGACTATGCAAGGTGGAAAGGCATTGAGTACACCTTTATACACATATGTGAAATTGAGCAAGGATAATTGCCCCAAATCAGATGAGGAAAAGGAATTCATGATTGAAATTCCTTATCACTTTTTTCTTGGTAGTCTCATGTATGCTATGGTAGCTATGAGATTAGACATTGTGTTTGCAATGAGACTTGTGAGCAGTATTATGTCTAATCCTAGCAAGAAACATTGAGAAGAAGTCAAGATGATTTTTTTGAAATATATGAGTGGCACTGAGGACAAGTGTCTATTCTTAGATAGGGGAAAGGACTTTATTAGTTACATAGATTCTGATTATGTTGGTTGTGTAGACAATCTGAAGTCTACATCAGGGTATACTTTTCATATTGTTGAGGGTGCTATCTCTTGGAGATCTCATCTTCAAGAATGTATAGTTGTTTACACAATATAAGTAGATTATGTTATAGCAAGTGAGACACTTAAGGAAGCATTGTGGCTTTCTTGTGTTGTTTGTGATACGAGTCTACCTCAGCATATACCTCATTTGCTTAGTGATAGGTAGAGTGTCATTGCTTTGGCTAAGAATCCAGTCTATCATGCAAAGACCAAGCACATTGAGGTGAGGTATCACTTCATTAGAGATGGCTTAGCCATTGAGCGCATTATTCTTTAGGAGGTTCATACTCAAGATAATGTTGTAGATGCTTTGACTAAAGCTCTACCACAAGATAGCTTTTGGCACTATTGTCACTTAATCGGGGTTACTTGATTCATGATCTTACATAGTCACTTATATACTATGTAACATGCCCATGAGATGGGAGGTATAGTACTTACACTTAGGTATTCTTTATCATTCTTTATTTTTCTCCCATATTCACTTTGTCCAAATAGGCCTTTAGTAGGAGATTTTTACTATTAGTGTCCATGTGAAAGGCCAAATGGCCACTAACGACTTTTCTACATGTTCTTTAAATAAACATATAGTGGCCTTGTTACCCATAGATTATAAGTTTGACCGCATTTGTAACATCCAAGAAATCTATGTTCATGCTCTCTGTGTACTATGTGTTTTCTATGTATTTTGTAGCCATGTGCGAAGTATTGTGTGTGGCATATAGAGATCGGTTTTGTACTACAAGGGTATCATCCTGGAGCTCTTGAAAAGAAGAATGCACTATGGTGCATTGCCATTGCAATAGTTCACATAAGATGGATTTTAAGCTTAAGGTATTTCAAGAAGTTAGGATTATTTGGCTTTCAATTATTAAGCTAAAAAAATCAAGGAATTACATGGTTTATAATGGCCAATTGGCTTCATTACCATTATTCCTAAAACTTATAAAATTCAAGTCCTACCTAACCTTAACTTCCTGAACTCAATCTCCCTCTCAACTCCAAAACCCATGTAATATATTCCATATGTGTACATAAGCTTCAAAAACCAAACTCCTCCTTAAAGCATGCCAAAGTTCCTACTTGGAGCTTTGTTTATTCAATGGATTGTGTGAAATTGCTGTGCAGTTTTGTGTATGAAAGTTTCAACAATGTACTAGATGCATTGCACCAAAACCATGACCATATTTATGTTCATCCGATCTCTATTTTCAAAAACCATACATAAAATCTGATGCATAGTATGAATCAATTCCGTGAATATTTGTCTATGTGAGCAAACTAAGTAGGACACATGTATTTATGCATCCATTCCAAATTCATGTCTATAATGAAATGCATTGCATGTTCTATGGTTTTCAAGGAAACAAAAAGGGTGTAGGTACCTATCTGGCAATTAATCTTTGGCCATTTCTTGACTCCACTTGAATGCATGTGGTCATATAGACTTGGCTAGTCCCACCACTTCTGTTGTTGAGTTCATTTTGGGGCATTTCTATACTTACTTGGCTGCCCAATATGTGCATCAATTTCAAAATCATGCATGTATTCTATGTCTGCATGGCATCAATAATCCAAAAAAATTATTGCTTCTATTCTTCTTACAATTCATTCATTCTATGCACTGTAATCTTTTCAACGCCTAATCTCTAATTATTTTTTTTCTCCCAAACAATATCGAAATTGAAGCCTTTACTAATGCCTTAATGATAATTTACTACAAAATCAATGAAATATGTGGAAAATAGATATTGAAACCAAACACATTTGAAGAATACTTAGCTTTTATATTTAAGCTTTGTTCTTCCTTTGATGGGTAAGAAGAACATTCTTTCATCTTCATGGTGACCTCCTTGACTTCTTCCTTGAAATTTTAAAGAAAAATCTAAGCTCTTTAGGCTTCTCCAAACAAATAGTTCACCTACTCTTGAATTGTACAAAAGCAAGAGAGGAACATAAAAACGAATACTTATGGGACTATAGAGGATGGAATCAAATAGGATGCACATCCTTAGCTTGCCAATGTAGAATCTTTTAAATATTTTTCATACCATTGCTCACGGATCTCTCTAAGAAGAAAGCTTAATCACATTTTTAATAATAGTTAAAGCAACTCGGCTTATTTCTCTTGATCAAATGATGCGGAAAGAGGGAAAGTGTTCAAGCTCTCTCTCCCTTGGTCCTACAATCAAAGGGAAATCATTCTCTATTATTATCGTCGCCATGAATTGCAATTCTTTAAGCTATATGTATGTGTGTGCTTGTGTGTGTGTCTATATATATATATATATATATATATATATATATATATATATATATATATATATATATATATATATATATATATATATATATATATATATATATATAGTGTGTGTGTGTGTGTGTGAGACACATTTTGTTGGATATATATATATGACACATTTTGTTAGATACCCGTTGGCCTTTCATTATAGTACAAACAAATGTACTCTCAGTGGATAGGAAGAGTTATATATATATATATATATATATATATATATATATATATATATATATATATATATATATATATATATATATATATATATATATATATATATATATATATATATATATATATATAACTCCTCCTATCTAGTGAGAGTACATTTGTTTGTACTATTATGAAAGGCCAACGGGTATCTAACAAAATGTGTGTCTCTCTCTCTCACACACACACACACACACACACACACACACACACACACACACATATATATATATATATATGTGTGTGTGTGTGTGTGTGTGTAATATATATATATATATATATATATATATATATATATATATATATATATATATATATATATATATATATATATATATATATATATATATATGTGTGTGTGTGTGTGTGTGTGTGTATGTGATACATTTTGTCAGATACCGTTTGGGCTTTCATAATAGTACAAACAAATGAAGCATAATATGTGTGGAAAAATGAGGTGAAGAAAATATCCTTTTATTGCATAATGCTAAGAGCAAAGGACAATAGAACTTAGCACATTAAGTGCAAGGTTTTGTAGCGACATGGAGACAACCATTTCCAAAATAATTATGAAGAATTTTGAGATCTTTGATAGTAATCTCTCGTAGGAGATGAATGTTTTCATTTGGTGGTTTTAATCATGTCGACCCTTTATAAGGAAAATAGTGATTCCTTTGTATAATATTTGTGTATTCCTTGACTCCTTTAATCTTGTTGATGTTGGAAGATCTCTCAAACCCCTCAATCAATTTGTAGCATAGGCTAAGTGTGAATAGTGGATTTGGTTGATTAGAGGCACAATAGGAACATTCAAGTTCTAAGAGCTTTTAAATTCTCAAGTTTAAGAATAGATTAATTACAGTCAAGGGAGAACTTAAGTGCAAAGAAGTTAATTTGATTGGATGAAGAACATCAATTATGACAAACATAAGTGATCCTAATGATGCATATTTAAAGACAAGGAAATACATCATAAAGAAATTAAAAGGATATCAAGAAATCAGCAACACGGTTGTACAAGCTCACTAGGCTGATCAGTTGGGCATATAAACCTTAGATCAGGCAGATACCTAGGGAGAGATCGACAAAGTATCAGATCATGAGAGGCTAGTGTCAACCATACAACTAGGTCGTGGGCCCAACATCTTAGTGATTATCCCTACATACTCAGTTCAAAAATGAGTGATTCAAAGATGTCCTTTAACATGGAACGACTCGTATGTAGTGCAAGCATAGCCTATTTACAGACACCAGAAGGTCCCTATAAAACATAATTGGAGTATATTAGGACTAAACAATTAGGTGCATGCATCTATGACGATGGTCTGAAGTGATTAGTTGTCCAACTCAAAAATCAAGATCAACCCTTTGGACTTGAACACCCAGTGATTAAGTTCAAAGAAGGTTCATTAAGCAAGGAACCATGTATGTGGTCACTAGTTTACCAGATAGAAGAGATGAATTTGGAAATGTCATTCCCGAGAATGAGATAGGCGACCTAGAGCAAGGAGATCTAGGACCAAAACGGAGGACTCCTCGAGGAAAGTCTGTTTTGACCAGAGTGATTACTGGAGAGTGGGTCCCCCAAGACAACAAAAGCATATAATTAGTCTTGAATAGAGAAACGGAGGAAACGTTTTGGAGACTTGAGAGAGATCAACTTAGTGAAATAGGCGGAGTCACCATCTATGATTTCAAAGATCTGGAGATACCAGGTAAGCTTGTCTATTTGGATAACACATCAAAAAGAATGTTCTTGGTAGTAGAACATGATTATTTATCGATGTTTGGCTTATGAAATTCTAATTCAGAGGGCCCTAATGTGGACTAGGGTACAACAATTCAAAGGCCGAACATCCACATAGCCCCCATCAAAGAGGATGAGAGGAGTAGTACCATCTATTCAACCACGAGGAGCCACTTTAACCCTAGATGTCACTCCCCCACCTCAACGTGTATGCCCATTCACACTATGCATCCCAAGATGCAACTCTAAGGGCCCAAGCTTGATATTTCCTCTAGCCCCTATAGACCTTGAATTCCCTAGAGGAGTACACATGGAAGAGCTCACCAATGAGGATTTTGAGCAAATCTTAAGAGAGGTGAATATTGAGTTGGGTGAGGAGCAATTAGTGGAATGCTTGCAACCACAACATTAGGGCAAAAAATGACAAAAAAAGGGCCGTGTAAGGATTTTGATTAATTTTGCTTAATCTAGATTAATCTTGTCAAATCATCTTTGAAAATTCCATGTACGCTCATTTAAAACGTATCTTTTTGGAATATATTAGTTTTGGAAGAGAGAGAAAGTTCATGTGAGAATCATGAAAAGTGATATGCTTAAAAGTTTGTGCCCGTCGGACGTTCAAAAGATTTGAAATTTCCCTCTTGTCCTTCGACTTATATAATGGTGTTTTCAGGACCTCTTCCACCTTTTTACTCTACTCTCAAAAGAAAATCAACTTCTCTCTTTTTCATAATTCAAGATGCATTTTCCATGAAGAGCCCCAATCCAAACACTTTCATGGAACTTTCAACTAGAAGGATTGTGTAATAAGTTCCAAACCAATATTGTGCAGATTCATAAGTATGCAATAATCAAAAAGGTCTTTCGAATAGCTATATGACCTTGTGAAGCTGAAGCATCATGTAAAGAAGGCGACAAACATATTGACATATGGATAGATGAAGCTACTTATCCAACTCATCCTCAACTTAGAAGGTAGCCACCTTTTCATAATATTCATGATTTTATTAGATTTGCAAGAGATGGTGATGAGGGTTTATGTGGATATTTTCCAAAGTTGTGTGAGTTGTCAAACAACTACATGCAATACATATAACAGATGAATTTTCATGTATCATGAGGCAGATATGCAACATGTTATATCTTATATGTATGTGATTGATTTCAAAAGGGCAATCACACAGCTTATAGGAACCATCACAAAGGCTTGGAGTGTCAAAGACATAACTTACTACTTGGTGAGCTTTAAAGAGATTTTTTAGTCCAATATTACTTTTTTGGAAAAAAATCTCATGGTCTTAATCTTTATGTTTTTAAAGCATATCCTTTTTTTTCATGGTCTATTCTTTGTGGAAAAAGGAAGCCTTGCCACATGGGACACTTTGGGGATGGAAAAGTCTCAGTATGAAGCAAGAACAAGCTTCTTCAAATGCACACGAAAAGAAGTTACAAAAATTAATCCATTCAAAGAGCTCTTGATTAGTTCTTTAGAAGACAAATACAAAGGAACACATGCTAAAAATTATCAATAGACTGAAAATATCAATATGAGGAAAACCCTTTCAAGACAAAGCTGGATTAAATACAAGAAGAGTGACATCTCATTCTAATGTGAACCTGAAGGTACAAAGATGGTATCAAATAGGATTTGGAATATGTTTTGGTATTTTTCTTACCAAAAAACTACATATGGATCTATTTATAATTTTCCAAACCATAGAATTGATGACACAAAAAGAGATTATTCTTCTTTAAGTCTTTTGAATCAGCTTCACTTTGGAAAATCTCCTCTACAAAGCTTATGTTCAACAAAGAATGAATCTGGAGTCTAATGCTTTTCCTTTTTTCTCTAAAGCTTTCATTGTGCCCTTCCCTTTGCTAAGAAAATTGTATTCATTTGACATAAATATGTGCAAAAAAAAAGGCAACAATAGTAAGATTCTGCATCTAATAGGGAAAAGAAATCATGATGAAAAAGGACGTTGTATAAGAAGATGACAAAAAAAATCTCAAATTAATATGAGTAAAGGACATGACCAATTCAAGCGATTATGCTCATTAGAAGACTTTGGATGGTCCTAATCACTTGAATCACGCATCCCTCGAAATCATGAAAAACGAAAGATATTTGGCCTATTTCTTTTGCAAATAACTATGACTCAGAAGGCACAAGCTTATTTGCCCATTTCTTTGGGCAATTTCTATGAATGATGAGGAATAAGGGGATAACATAAGAAGAAAAAAAATAACTCGTATATGAATGAATGTTGGACATAACCAATTCTAGCGATAAGGCTCATCAAGAAATCTTGGATGGGCCTAATCATTTGAATTGGTTGTGTCTCAAAGATGAGTCAATTCTTATTGTTCTTTTGTCCTCAACAACTTCCTTTTGTTCAATTTTCCCATATACAAACGTATTACTTGAGATTTTTTTTTTCTCCCTATGCAAGATCCCTCATGTCCTAGACACAAAGGAGCTCATCTTCAACCTCAGATTGCTGTGAACTTCTGTATCTTATTATTGGCTTAGAATTTGAACAAACTTGTGCTACCATTGCATACGGAACATGCCAAAATCCTAAGATTGACTGTCTATTTGCATGATTTTGATACCTAGAGGTCATGATAAGCCTTTTTGTACTGATTTTTCAGACACGACCAATTCAAGCGATTAGGCCCATACAACATTTCTAGATGAGCCTAATTGCTTGAATTGGTCGTGTCCTAGATTCATCTACAAATAGGCTCATCAAGACCTCTCGGTATCAGAATCATACAAATAGATAGTCAATCTTAGGGTTTTGGCACATTCCAGATGCAATGGTACTATTAGTTTCTTGAAATTCTAAGCCAATAGTAAGATACAGAAGTTCACATGGAATCTGAGGTTCAAGATGGCTTCCTTTGTGTCTACGACATTAAGGATCTTTCATAGGGAGAAAACAAAAAATCTCAAGTAAGGGAATGAAACTAGGACACGACCAATTCAAGCGATTATGCTCATCAAAAAATCTTGGATGGGCATAATCACTTGAATTGGTCGTGTCTCAAAGATGAGTCATAAATGAAAGGGAAATTACTTTGAACATACCTTAACATCATACTCATCCTAAAGCAATTTCTTTGAGGGCTCTAAGTATAAATGCAAGGGATGACCAATGCAAGCGAATAGAGGCAATCAAACATGGTCAAACATGTGATATGGCTTGAATTAGTCGTGTATAAAATTTAGGTGTAGGAGCACTCAATATGGGTACACAAAGTTGTTGAAGGTAGAAAATGAGAAAACTCTAAGGGACGTGATATTTATGAAGGAAAATAGACGTTGGAGAATCCACATGAACCAATGTGCACATGCCATGTGGCAAGGCCTCGACATCCCAACGATCAAATGACATGGACGAATAAAATTTTGACCAATGGCAACTTGCACCTTGAGATCCACAATGATCAAATGATGTGGATGAAAGAAAATCTACCACGTGGTACCGTACGTTGGGATTTGCAACAGTCAAACGATGTGGACCAATCAAAAGGTACCATGTGGCATCAATTGTCAATAGATCATAAAGTCTCTATATAAGCTCCTCAACTCATTTGTGGCATTCTTCTTCTGCTCTCTCTAGTCTCACTGAACTCCCCATATTCTTCATTGTGTTTGTTTTTAGACTCTCTTTGGCAAGAAACAATCTCATCTCATTCCTTGGTGAATTCTCTTGGTGTGCAATATGAGATATGCATTTCTTTGCTTTTTCAATTGGTTTTTAAGTTGTTTTGTATGGAGCATTCATTCATGTAGCTAGAAACACAAAAGTTGTTTGGACACAAGCGATTCATGCGATTAGGCCCATCAAAGAAGCTTGGCTAGCTCTGATTGCTTGAATTGGTCGTGTCCAAAGAGAACAAGTATATGATGCCTATTTTCTTTTCCTCATTATAAAGATTTTTTCTTCATTTGATTATGTAATGAATTTCATATTTCACAAGTTGTTGATGGAGAAATAAGACATTGAAGTTATTAGTCATTGGAGAACCATGATGTAGCTCAGTGATGAGTAGCACCTCCTTTAATGTCAATCCGCGAAGACGTGAGGATGGTATGAAGACCCCGAGCAAGTGAAGGCACAAGTCTGTGAGTGAGAAGCACACCAACATGCACACACATACACACACACGCGCACACACAGTAAGACAAAGAGTGAGAAGCAATGGAGTTCTTAGATTACTTCCAGAAAACTCTTACAAGTTCGAATCAATTACAAGCTAACCTCAAAAATGAGCTCTCTAGCTCTTTTTATAGTTTTTGACTAGGTTTTGGCCTTGTCCAGACCTAGTGTCCGGCATAGTTAAAAATTAGGTTCTCTACCCTATTTGGAGGTTCAACCGAAGTCTAAAAAATGTGAAAACTGACAGGTAGGTACTTCTAAAGCTCCTCAAGCTCAAGGACTCCTTGGCTTGCACAAAATGGGGCTACAAAAATATGAAATGATATTTACAATGATGGTTAGTGATAAAAATCACTATTATAAAGATGTTGTTTTGGAAAAATTTGAAGGCCTATCTGCCAGATCTGCGTCGACTGCTTTGTCTACTTAATCCTTCGCCTTGCTCTGACTCTCTCCGCTGGCTTCCTTGTCTCCTCAGTCCTTGGGTGCCCATACTGCTCTCAACACCCCCCCCCTCTCTCGCGTCTGTCGTCCCTGACAGACCCTTGTTGCTGGGAGTGTTGGATGTAATATTCCACAACCTGAGTGGCAAGCTGATGTTCTTGTATGCGTAGTCCTCTGGCCAAGTCTGTCATCATACGATCCCAATCAATTGGTCCTGGAATGTCCGGATGTGGCAGACGTAACTGATCTACATGGATCACTTGTTCTACTGCGAATAGATGTAGCAAATGTGTGGGTCTGGGAATGAAAATTTCTGAATGATATTCCCAGAATCCCGTAGAGAACATTTCCTCAAATGTCTGCTTGAAGCATGCGGGTAAGTACTTTATTCGTGCATGCCAGGCAAAGATTATAGTGACCGAGGGGGTCTGGCTCATGTCGTAGACTAAATCCTTGTTACCTTGAGAGAATCCAGGGGCAGAGATGTATGGAGCTTGTACCTTCCGAAAGGTTTTGAAGACAATGGTCATGAGCTCGAATATTTTCATACACATTTTTGCAGCTATGTCGGGTACATTATTTAGACGAGTAGACCAGTGTCGAATTGTTGATATCATGTAGGCTACGGTTGGGGTCCCTCGAGGTGGAGCAAAATATGGATAGTTAACCCATGCAAGCCGAGCATTCTTTATTGTTGCATACCTTGATCGCAAATGCTTGCCATGATCTACGACGTACCACTGGGCAATAACATGGATTATACTTGATATAGTGGCATGGTTGCCCAAGTGCTCATCATCTCCGGGTAATCGGTTAGTAGACGTGCACACCAATTAGGCTAGAAAATCGAGCCCGCACGCGCATCTGTCGGTAAGTCCTCTGGCTCAAATTGAGTGGCAAATGTGGGCTCCTTCCCTGTATGTCTTTTAACTTCTGCATTATAATCATGTAGCAAGACAAAATAAGGCATGTATTGCGACTCTGATGTTGTGATTAACCGTTGGTGGGATAGGTTCTGAAAGTAAGAAGACCAAAGGACAGTTTCTTCCAGATTTGTGAGAGATTGCATTTGCACAGCAACGCGATCATCATGTGTCTTACCCACTTTCTCGACCCTTTTGACCCAATCTGGAACTTGAATTTCTAAAGTGTCCTGTCCTTCCTCTGTAGTCGGACCACCGGGTGTTGGCATTGGCTCATACGGCTCTTCATAGCTGTCATCGACGGGGATTTCCACTACTGTTTCAGGTTCTGGTTCTTCAGTGGGCGAGGGTGGCCTTTCATATGGTATGCGTGCTTGGAGTTCTGCCACCTGTTTCCGGAGGGTCTCTACTTCTTCTGTAGAGTGTTGCAAGATTACCGGCTCCGGTTGAGCTGTGGGGGCACTGGCTATCTGTTTCTTTAGGTCTGTACATTCAGTCTCTAACTTTTCATATGACTCCAAGAAATTTGCATGCTCCTCGAGTAAGATACGAATGTCTTCCGATGGGACTGCTCTATACTTGGTAGGGCTAATGGTTGCTCCTGTAGTTCCTTCCATAGCGGCTTCAAAGTTGTCTTGGTTTTGTTGCTGAAGCCTCTTGTTCTCTTCTAGTGCTGCTGCCGTATGCTTCCTTAACAGCCCAAGGTTGCGTCTGAGTGTAGCATTAGATATCATTTGCGCTTGGAGCACTGTTTCTAGTTCCTTGACTGCTTGATCATCTACAGTCGATGTCTTTGATTCCAATTTGGAGAGAGCCTGCTGTAAGGTGGTATGCTCGGTTAGGAGCGTTTGGTAATCAGCTTCAAGAGTGGTGACTCTAGCTTGCAGACGTTGAGATTCTGCCTGGAGGGCAGCAGTGCGTTCTTCCAATTGATGGTATTCTTGTTGTAGTTGATGTGCACACTGAAGTAATGTATTGAATGTGCTATTTACATTATGAGATGCAGGGGGAAAAGTTTGGAATGCAGGGGAGGTGGGATTGGGGAGGGAGGTAGTGAATGCTGTGTGTGCCAATGATGTGGTGAGTGGTGAGGTGGGGTGTAAGGGAGGGGGAGATGGTGGAATCGTGGGGAGAGGTGCTGTGGTGGGTGAAATGTCCATTGGGTTAGACAGAGTGGTGTGTACAGGGGCTACCATGTAGGTGGGTATGGTAGGTGAAGTGAGTGTGGTGTTCGTGTAAATTGATGTCGTTGCGAACAGCGGGGAAATGTGCCTCTGAAACATTGGAGAGCGGATGAACTGCTCCACAAAGGACGGGTATTGGGGTGGTGAGGTCAGGTTGAAAGAGGTGTAGGGTCCAGATGGGAAGTGAGGGTCATCGAATGGAGGTACCCGTATTGGGGAATAGGCTGGGAAACACAGGGTGCCTTCGGTGGGTGCCGGGTTTCCAACCACACTTGGAATTATGGGTTCGGAGGGTAGAAGGGTTGAAGTGTACAAGGGATTGGTGACGAAAGAGAAGAGGGTGTCTTGTGAGGTGGGTTCTCGAAAGGAAAATGATGTGACTGAGGGTGGGTTATAAGTGAAGGTAGAGGTGATGACTGGCGTTTCTTCCATGGTGGGAGGTGGTGGTGGGGGTGGAGAAGGTGGTGATGGGGGATGCTGGGGTGAGATGGGTGATGTCTGAACGAAGGTTTCGGCAGAGAGGTCAATGGTGGTGGTGGGGGTAGCTGTGGCTTCAATGGTTACCTCTTGTTCTGGGACGGGCATCCTGATAGTCTTACCTGCTCATGGTAATGTGTCGACTCTGCGTTTGTCATACCTCACGGACTGACGGACTGTAGTGTGGACAGCCTCCGAAACTCCTAAAGACTCTGACACTAATTTGAGGGTGTCAATGAAATGTTGATCCACTCCATCATCTGATAGCATTTCTTGCATCAGAGCTTGACATGACACAAGAGAGAGTTGATGCCTTTCTTGCACTGCTTTGATTGTGTCGTATAACCTTTGTAGTTGAGCTGTATATGCAGGTGCACCTACAATTTCTGGCACTTCTTGTTGCTCATCATGATGCTCTTGATCATAATCCTCCTCATCTTCCTCCTGTTCTTCATCTTCATCATCCTCATCATCCACTTCCACTGTGGTGACAGTACTTGGGCAGTTCTTGCTTGCGTTTGCACATTCTCTACTTGTTGTGCCTCTTCTGCCTCGAGCTCTACATCCTGTAATAACTGTTCGAAATCTTCATTCATGAGTTCTTCCAAAGGTGCACCACTGGGAAATTCAAGATCGGTTGGGATGGGAGGGAATATCAAGGTAGAGCCGTCGGTGCTGCGTCTTGGAAGTCGGAGTGTGAATGGTCGGACTCTTCGGGGTGGAGGGGTGACGTCTGGTGTTAGGGTGGCTCCACGTGGTTGAGCACAAGGGACTTGGACAGTACCTCTCATCTTCTTAGAAGGGGGTCCAGTGGATGTCCTGCCTCTAAACTGCTCTACACGATTCCACATTAGGGCCCGTTGAATAGGGATGTCATAAGCCAAACACCTATAAATTATTCTCGTCAGAGCACAGCATCCATATAAAACCTGTTTCCGCGGCCATCGTTTGTGAGCTAGGTGTATCTGATCAATTATCCACTGGGGTAAGTTGATGGTGAGGCTCTGTGTCTCTGCCAGATACAAACTAAACCAAATCTTTTTGGGTGGCATGGTGAATCTATCTTGGGCAGGAAAAGCAAAGTGTTGCATGCACATGTGAAGGTGTATTGGAATATTAGGTGTCATGGACACCATGTCCTTGAGTTTGGTGAGACTTCGATTCTTCATGTAATCCGGTACTAGGGTTTCCTTCTCTGTAGGAATATGCATTCCGCGCATATCTAGAGCCTCTCTCACCAAGTTGTTTGATAGCCTGAACCTCTTGAGCTCATTCCCCTTTGTCAGAGATGGAATCACAAATGAGCTTGCACCTTTTGGGTTCTTGTTTGGAGTCAAGGTGTTGATGAGATAGTAGCATCGCATGAAGTCAGGCTTTGGGAGCCGTGCACTGAAATATGCATCCAATCCTGCCTTCTCCCATATCGAACGTAGACCTTCTGCATTTTGTAACTTCTCGAATTCTCTTGTAAAGAAATGGTATTTGCCTTGCTTCCCATTGAAGTCCAACTCTGATTCCCATAGGTACATTCCCTCACCCAAGGGTCCTACCACTTCACTAAACCAGTGGGAAGTTTTTCCTACGGGCATGGTATGGCCACTCGGAGGATCCGCAATAGGTATGATTTTGATGGCCTGCAATTCTTCTGGTCTTTCATTTGTCTCAGGCAAAACGGGTAAACTGTCTAAGTCCACCACTTGCTGGCTTGTTTCTGTTTGAGAGCTAGTTCCTGCCGCCTCAGCCATGTTGAAAACTTCGCAGCTGGTTCTGTGAGAATATATGAATAAATGTTAACATTGCAATGGACACAAAAATGACACTGTGTCCCCTGTTACAACATTAACATGAGGTTCGGGAGAGGTTAGGGGGTTAGTAAGTGCTCGGTGCTTGTGTGTGTAGTTAGGAATTGGGTAGACCTAAGAGCTAAGCGGAATGATGTGGTGTGAGAGTGAAGTAGTTAGTAGGTGGACATGGATTTACAATTGGGGTCCGGGGGTTTAGTACAAGTCTTAGGTTGCCAAATGCAATGGATAGGTTTTGATTTTGACTTTGTGGAGGCTCTGGAGAGTGTGATAGGGTATTTACTTGAAAAATGGGGCTTTTTTGGGACCCATTTACGAGTGATTCTACTTGTGCCCATGGAAGAATATGTGTTAGTGCGTGATGTCTAAGACTGGGCCTCAGATGTTCGCGTGAGTGAAACATGTTGTACAGGGTTTGGCCTTGGTGTAGCTATTTGAGCCCACAAGCAAGCCTTAGGCACCCAGATTTGTCGTGATTGTGGGCTGGCCTTCATTGACTTCTTGGGTACCCAAATAGACTTCACTTTCGCAGAAGAATTTATGAAGGACTTCTTATTAGTGTCGTGTTGTTGATTACTAATAAGAGGTTTTGGCCGTGGTGTTGGCCTGGTCGGAACAGGGTGTTTGCCTTTTCGCCTCCATACTTGTTTCATCGGCTGAAACAATCTGCTTTGCTCCTTTTTTTGGCCTCTAGTATAGGTAGTGTTCTGCTTCTTCTGTATTTGATCTGCCGTTGGCTGCTGCATCCTTCTGGCCTTTGGAAAGGAAGGGAGTACCGTCTTATCCTTGACTCCGTTGTTGAGACAATCCTCTTTCTGCATCATACATTTTTGGACAAAAATAACATTGTCAACTTCATGTGCACCCTTGGAAGGACCAGGAGTTCGTGCCTTACCTAGTTCCTTGAGTGCCTCATTTTCCAATTCAAATGTAATTCGACTATGATTTACCCATACCTGAAGAAGTCCACTTCTTAGGTTTAGGTTGACCGCATGATCATAGATCCAGTCCTAACCCAAGACAAGAGGCTCAGTGAGGTCCTCATCTTGACACACTAGTACTTTGATTGTCATTACTTCGTCTTGAATATAGAGGGGAAGTTCCACCTCGCCCATGCAAGGGGTTTCCACACCTCCCAATCCTATGAGATATGCTTCTATAGGATTAATAGTTAATTTCAACTCTTGACAGTAAGACAATTTAACAGCACTAGTGGCTGCACCTGAGTCAATCAAGGCTCTTACAGTCCTTGCACCCTTTCCTTGTCCTATATCTAAGGTCATAAAAGGACGTCGATCAATTATCCTATGGGAGCTGATACCTGAAACTTCACACATAGCCACGTGATATCCTTGATCTGCATATGCATCTGGCACAGGTTGCTCTCTACCTTGTCTTCTTAATTTCATTCTCCGTATGCGCTCTAAGGCTTCTGCTTGGGCTTCTTCTTGAATTCGCTTTTCTTCTTCTTTGCGTTTCTTAGCAATATTGAGTCGACTTAGCATTTCCTCTATGAGAGGTTCCTGATATAACTTGACTCTGCATCCGCTAATGTAGCTCGGGAGAACATCACCTTCTAAAGTGGCTAGTTGTACTGCTCCACTTGTGGAGATCCTATTTATGATCATAGGTCCGTAGCCTCTTTTCTCTAGTTTTCTCGCGTGTTGTTTCAAAGTGTAGACTAGTACTAGGTCGCCTGCCTTCAAACCTTTATCCTTAACGTGGGCATCAAAGTATGCCTTCTGTCGTTTCTTAGCTGCATATATCCCTGCAGCCGCCCTCAGTCTTGTTTCTCCTAATCGTTCTAGGTCAAAAAGTATTGAGGAGAGTTCATGACCCATCCATTCATGCTCTTGTGCTACTTTCAATGTAGGTATTAAGAAGTCCAATGGTAGCACCGCATTTTGGCCAAACACCATATGAAAGGGGGTGGCTTGGAGTACCGTTTTGTAGGCCACTCGATATGCCCAAACAGCATGGTGTAGCTGTTTGTCCCAATCAGAGCGTTTATTGTTCACTAATTTCGTCAGTACATTGCATAAGATCTTGTTTGTGCTTTCGGCTTGCCCATTAGCTTGTGGGTGGTAGGGGGCAGACTTCTTATGTACTACCAAGAATTCTTGAAGCAGATTTTCAATAACTTCATTCAAGAAGTGAGTGCCTCTATCACTAACTAGCTCTATAGGTAGCCCGTATCTAGTGAACACATTCTCAAATAAAAACTTAGCTGTTGTTTGAGCATCGTTCTTCGTTGTGGCTTTTACCTCTACCCACTTGGTTAGATAGTCGGTGGCAACAATGATATATTCAGCATGGGAACCCTTAGCTGGGGGATTAATAGGACCTACGAAGTCTATTCCCCACTTAGAGAATGCACGTCCACCCATCATAGGTTTCAGTGGCATCTCATCTTTGCGTATAGGATACTGAGTTCGCTGACAGACATCACACCATTTCACATAGGTATGTGCATCCATGTGAAGGGTCGGCCACCAGAAGCCCGCAAATAGTATTGCCTTGATCACCCGATCTGGTCCAAAGTGTCCTCCTGCTACACCTTGGTGAGCAGTTTCCAAGATCTTAAGATATTCACTCTCATGGACACATAGTCTCAGGTAACCATCCTTACCACGCTTGTAGAGATTATCACCAATGAGTGAGTACTCTAGGGCTTCTTGTTCTAGGCTTCTTTTCCTAACCAGAGTCATGTCTTGAGGGAATGTTTTCGTCCTCAAGAATGCTACTAATGGTTCACTCCAATCTGGCACTATGGACACTTGATAAAGAGTGGCATGTTCCAAAGGTGGTTTAGTGCGACAGATTGGGCATTCCTTGCACAACTTTTGGACATCAGCTTCCATAGTCGGCCAATGCACTCCTAGTCTCCTTAGTGTCTGTAGGGTTTGTTGCTTTGAGTAGTGTTGCTCTAATGCACCTACATGTGCTAATTGCAACCATTTAGCGTACTCATCCTCTTCCACACAACAAGCCAAGATCCCTTGATCTGTGTGCTTGTACATACTTCCTGCCATGATGTGATAGTTTTGGGCTTTTACTACCTCTCTATCCTGTGTGTTTATCACTGGGTGGTTAGGCCCGTATGTCAATACTGGTACTAATGGTTTAGCCCACTGCGGCACCACTTCCAAATTAAACAAGTAAGCATCGGGAAGGTCATCTGACACTCCTTGTGGGGCTTCTCCCGATGTGAGCCTAGATAGATGATCTGCTCTCAAGTGAGTCTTACCTTTCCTCACTACGACCTCGAAGTCGTATTCCATTAGTAAGAGAAACCATCTTACTAATCTACCTGTATTGCATGGCTTGTTCACGAGATATAGCAGTGCCTGATGGTCAGTGAAAAATTTAAACTTATTTGCAAGCAAATAATGTCTAAACTTTTTAACTGCATATACCATGCCTAATCCTTCTCGTTCAGTAGTGGTGTAATTTTGTTCAGCTGCATTCAACTGTCTACTAGCATAGGCAATTGGAAGATCCATATTACCTTCACCAGTAGGTTGCGCGAGTACGCACCCAATAGCATAATTGGATGCATCCACATGAACATGGAAAGGCTTATTCCAATCTGGTGTGATTAAGATTGGTGCTGAACATAATCTTCGTTTAAGCTCCTGGAAGGAATTCTCACATTCATCAGTCCAATCAAAGTTAGTTAGAAGTCCGTACATGGGCTTTGCTATGATGGCATACATGTGTATAAACCGTCGGTAATAACCACAATCCCCATGAAAGCTTGTACTTCCTTGACATTCCTTGGCCTAGGTAGCTCTGCTATGGCTCTCACTTTCTCTTCATCAGTGGATATGCCATTCTTTGACACTATGTGCCCTAGAATCTTGCCTTGCCTGACCATAAAAACGCACTTTTCGGGGTTCAGGCAGACCTGATATTCTCTACATTTTTCAAAGATTTGTCTGAGTTCAGGAATATGGGTTTATCTAATGTTGGAATGAGCACAAAGATCATCAACATAGACTTCTAAGTTTTTTCTCAAGAACTCTTTAAATACATGGCACATCAGCCTTTGGAAGGTTGCAGGAGCATTGGTAAGCCCAAATGGCATTACTCTAAAGGCAAAAATGCCCCATTCAGTGGCAAAAGCCGTCTTATGTTGATCTTCTGGAGCTATGGCTACTTGGTTGTAGCCCGAAAATCCATCAAGGAAGCTGTACACTTCCTTGCCTGCTACTCTTTCCAAGAGATGTTCTGTGATAGGAAGCGGATAGTTATCTCGAATTGTGGCTGCATTGACTTTCTTCAAGTTAATGCATACACGCAGCTTTCCGTTTTTCTTGGGCACCACTACAATGGGGGATACCCACTCACTGTGCTCAATTTCATAGATAAATCCAGCTTCAACCAACCTATCTATCTCTTCTTTGATCTTGGCAGCATAGTTATCATTGTATGTGTATAGCTTTTGCTTAGAGGGTTTGGCATCTGAGGTCATGGGGATAGTGTGTGAGCATATGTCTGGATCAACCCCCTTCAAATCCTTGTAACTCCAAGCGAATACATCTCTGTATTCTCTTAGCAAGGCTTTAGCTCTTGTTCTTCTTCTTCTGTCAGGTCATGGCCTATGTACGTGCATCTCTCCTCTCCTTCTTCTAGGGCCACTACTATTTTTTTGGTGGTTTCTTTGTTATCATAGGCCTCTCCTGATTGTGCCTCTCGTTTAGGCATTCTGATCATGACTCTTCTGTCATCTATCTCATACTTTTTAAAGTTTTCCGGGACCTCAAACAAAGATTCTTCCTCTTCTGGTGTGACTGCTCTCTTCTTTCTTTTCTTCCCTTCTTCCTTTGGGGTCACATGTGTGGCTAGCCTTACATCATTTGTAAGCTCTCCGTGCCTTTGGGGTTGAAATTCTACTTCATAGAAATATTCTTCATCTGATGCAAAAGGTGGATCCATAATGATTGACTCTAGATCGGAGTCGCTTGCATCTTCAAATGCATCAGGGCTAGGTTCGCACTCTTCTAGAACTGCCTCTCCCATGATTGGCTCTATGGAGAAGACTGAAATGTCATAGCCATCTTCATCACAGTGAGGTGTCCATTGTTCTTCATTGATGGCTACATCCATTGTTGCTAGGATTTCTGCCCAGCCGTGAGGTTCAAATTCTTCATCAGGAAATACTACAGGTGCATAGGCTTGGTCTTGAATGGGTCTATGTGTTTCGTGAGCACCTACCTCTCTGGCTTTCTCTCTCTTCTCTTCTTCTACTGCTACTTTGCACATCCATAAGTGGGTGTCTTCATGCATCCATGAGGATCCTGACCCTATGGAATGCACCGATTCTGTATCATCTTTGGCTCTATGGACAGAATTCCATTGGATAGGAGGGACATCTCTATGAGAGTAATCTTTGAGATTTACTTTGGTCGTAACACCTAAGTGTTGCAGGTACAAGGAATTGGTTCCCCAATCCTGTACCACTTGCAACTGTCGCATAAAGGGTCTTCCCAAAATCATCTCATAGGCATGATTTTTGCTAAAATCGCATATAGCAAATGTGTGCTCGAACTCAACACCACAGGTGGTGAGAGTTATTCCTTCTAACAGCCCTAGGGGTCTCTCTATGTGACCATCGGCCATTTGCAATTTCATCCTTGTGGGCCTGAGTGCTGGCTTGCCCCAGCGCTTCCATAGGGAAGTGGTAGCAATTGCAACTCCTGCACCTGAGTCTAGAATGGCCTTGGTGGTGTATCCTTGATGGGTGATAGGAAGATATGTGTTTCCCTCTTCACCCTCACTCATGTCTCCTATCTTGTCCAATGGTATTTCTGGCACTGTTCTATGTGATCCTACCTGGGAACGAGGTTTTGCTATTTCGGGTACCTGTTTGGCTACATGTTTCCATAGCTCTGGCCTTACTTTCAGTAGCTCTTCTAAGGTGAGGTTGCATTGTACTTTAGTGTTTTTCACTACCTCTGTGTTCCTAGGTATGACTGAGTCCTCATTTCGTACCATGACCGTGGGTGCTCTCATGCAAGTAGACTTAGCTTCCCATGGGCCTGTGAAGTGGGGTAATTCTTGTAAAGAATTAGACTCAAAGTCTAGTCTTTCCTGAGAGTGGGTGCTCTCCTGCTCCTCATAAATGGATGGGATGTCTGGTGGGAATTGGTCGTGTGCATCATCCACAAGTTCAATAGGAGGAGGGACTTCACTCTCTTTAGCCCATTTGTCTTCTTGAATCTCACGTAGGAATTCTGGTGTGAACCGATTCATAGAAGATGATGTGTCTGGCTCCGTAGAGTTAGGCACATAGGCTTCAGGCACATAGGCTTCCTGGGCAGGAATGCTTACTCTTTCACTTGCCTTGTCCTTATGTTGAGAGGCGGGTTCCTTTTTTGATTGTGCAATTAGTCTCTCTATTCTTTCTAACAGTCCTTCAAAGTGCAGCTGCGTCTTAGCTGAACTAGAGATGTTAAATAGGCGACTGGCTTCAAACATGGTCTGAGCCAATTCCACCATCTTAGCACAAATTTTGGTTTGTTCTAGCTCTAGTTCTGCTCTAGGGTAACACTTTTCATGATCAGTTACGTTTGGCCCTTCTTTGATTCTGGCCTGATATGCTTTAAGCATCATATTTAGGTCCTCGGGAGTGGGATCTGCTAGGACTGATCCTACTCTTGGGGGTGGTGGGATGAGGTGAGGCGGGTTGGAAGGTGGCGGGTCGGATGGAGTTGGGAATGGTGGAGGTGGGGTAGTGTGAGAGGGAGTTTGAGATGTGAGTTCAGTTATCCTGGCCTTTGTTTCTTTGAGGCTTTCCTCAAGTTCACTCATCTTTTTTGCCCATTGCCTTTTCATTCTTTCGCGACTATCTCTCCAAGCTCTAGTCCTTTTCTTTGTCATGCTCTCTGTTTCACTAACATCTGGGCTCTTTTCCTGGCCTACGCTTTGGTTCTGTTGCAGTGCTTGGGCTCTAGTGATTACCTGTATGGGTGCAGTGGAAGTGACACTTCCTGTGGAATCTACCACTAACCCAATAACGTTGATAGGAGTGATTTTTGGCATATTATTGGGGTTCTTTGGGCAGTCTCGTAAGAGATGCTCCTTTCCACACTCTTGGCAGAAGCCCTGAATCGTCACTGACTGGGGTTGTGCGGGTGGAGGCAAGGGACAATCACGAATGAGATGATCTCCCTGACATCTGTAGCATGGTCCTCTAGGGAATGGGGGTCTTACCTGCCTAGGTTGAGGTCTAGGGTTGGGGTTTGCATACATGACGTTTGTGTAATCTGACTCCCAACTAGGTTCATTTGGCTCTTCACTATAGTAGGACTCACCATGTTCAGGAGATTGCATGTAGTAGGCCTGGGGACTATCAATATGTGTAGAATCAAAGCTATGGTCACTCGGGTCACTTTCTGAAAGTAATGAAGTCACTGGGACTATGGCTCTATTCACATTTTCTTCTGCAGCTGCATACTTTACTGGAATCACATTAGTAGGAGCAGGTGGTTGTTGTGCTAGCACTGGCTGGGGTCTCAGTTGGACCTGATATTGCGGTTGGTAGTTTTGCTGAGGCCTAGTATACTGCTGAGGTGGGTACTTGTTTTGGTATCTTCCTTGTTGAGGGTATGGTTGTGGGTACGTCTGCCTAACGGTTTGCTTATTGTAGGGGCAATCTTGCGCGGTGTGATTGGTGTACCTCCGTTCTATGGTGCAATACTGGCTACTAGGATTTACTTGGGGTTGAGCCATAATGGGACATACATTTGCCATGTGGTCGCCACCACAAGTATAGCATCTTTTCACAGGGGCAAACCTTGGGATTTGTTTGCTAGAGACACCTAGTTTTTGTGCCACTTTTTCTGCAAGTTCCTCAATTGATGTGGATTGCGTGGAAGAGAGGCTAGAGGCACTATCTGAATCTTTGTATATCTTGGAAAGCTCTAACTCCTCCCCTAGGTTATCCTCGATGTCAATGCACATGCGTACACACTCTTCTATGGTCCGAGGGTCCTTCAAGTACACATAGGATCTCAACTTGGTACTTAGCAATCCATCCAAGAATAAAGCCACTTGCTTAGCTGGTGTGGGTAGCTCAGGGACAGGGCATCTCTCCAAGTATTGCCTAAATCTTCTTCCAGCAAGTCTCACAGTCTCTTGAGGGGTTTGCTTGAAGCTGTGAATCAGCGAGGAAGTGTTATGTCTTATGCCACTTTTAGAGAATTCGATAATGAATGCCTCTAGAAGTTGGTCTATGCTCCTGAACTGCCTCTCGTTTAGTGGTTGAAACCATGTCAAGGCAGTGTTCCTAAGGGTTAGACCAAAGGCATTGTATTGTGTGAACAGATCTTCCACTTGTTCAGCTCTCAAGACTTGCCTAAACTCAGCCACATGATCGTATGGATCTCCAGTGCCATCGAAGTAGTTCTTCATGGACTTAACTAGCTGAGTCGGTCTCAGAGTCCTTGTGTGCTCTCTAGGTCGTGGTAGAGGGAACTCATCCACATTTCTTTGATTCCTGGGAGCTCTAAGTACCTCAGGTTCTACTCTATTTGTTTCCATCCTCATTCTTTCTCTGCCCCCTGGGTTGGCAAAGCTTACTTCTAGTCTATCTCTACTTCTGTCTCTTTGAGTTCCATGAGCTTGGGATGTTCCAGCTCCAGGGTGACCATAGGACACATTCGATCTTGGTTGGGGGAAAACGAATTCACCCTTCCAAGTGTAAGCATGTCTATCCTGTTCTGTAACCACAAAGATCCTCTCTCAAGTGTGATCTAAGTAGGTCACTCTGCCTGGGCTATCTGGATCTTTAAACTCATAGATCATGATTGTTCCTATATCATTTGGTCGATCAGATTTATACCTCCAAAAGGCTTCGTCAGTCTCTCGGTTCAGAAGCAGATCTATGCTCTTGTTGTCTTGGGGAATCCACTCTGGTGTGATAATCCTAGTGAGAACAGATTTGCCTTGAGGGGTTCTAGGTTTTGTACCCATGTTTCCTTGCTCTAGGTCACCTAAGTCCGCTTCTGGGATCACATTTCCAAATTCGTCCGTCCTATCTGGGTGACTGGTGACTACGTATATGGTTCCTTCTTTGTCCAAGTATGCTCTGTTTTCAAACTTGACAGCTGGGTGCTCTAGTCCTATGGATTGGTCAGGGTTTTTAATCTGGACCACAGATCTTCCTAGGCCGTCCTCATAGATGCTAGCACCTAATCGGTTGGTCCTAAGGTATTCCAGCTGCGTCTTGTACGGGCCTTCTACCCTGTGCAAGTATGGCACTCCTGAACTTCCCGTAGGTCGGTCCATGCCTTGAGACATCTCTGATTCACTCGTCTCAGAGCTAGGGTAGTATGAGTGGTGGCTCAATTGTTGTGCCCAAGACCTAGCAGTGTGGTTGACGCTAGCCTCTGAAGACCTAAGACTTTGTCTATCTCTCCCTAGATGTCGCCCTGATCTAAGGTTCATAAGCCTAATTGGATAGCCCAATTTTGCCCAAGTACAACCTCATTGCTGAGTTCTTTTGTATCAGTCACTTGATTCTTTTTTAGTCGATTATCATGTTTATGCTCTAGTCAGAAATCACGTCGTCAGGAATATTTGAGTTAATTTTTCGCACTGTAAGTTGATCGTTCCACGTTAGATTCTTTCCTTTAAGGTTATCGCATCACGAAGAGATTATGTTTAATCTTGAACTTGAGTGCATAGGTAGTCTTCAACTTGATTGATGCCTATCGTTGCCCTGACTTACTCCTATCACTAGTCGTTCTTAGCCTAAGCTAGGAATTGACAGAGGGGGTTGAAAGTTTCCAACCTTTTGTTTCCTGCTTGGTTGCCCTTGAATGCCCAGGAAGTGTGTTCCCAAGCTTGCACTTACACTTGCTTAGAATGCCTTTCGATGCTCTCAATATATTCGTAAGAGTTCCAAAGTTCGCTTTAAGATTTAAATTCCAAAGACAGAACCAATGATTTTCATTCCTGTAGCACAAACACTAATTTGCACAATGATTTTTAGGAAAACAATTCTAAAGACCCCTGACTTTGATCCCCCTGGGTATGGTAAAACAGTTATGACCGTTCAGGGTTCTAGGGTTAAAACAGGGTTCAAACAGGATCACTGTGCAACAGGTTTTCCCCAAGTTGTTTTCCTATGGCCTCCTTAAGTGCTCTAGAGTAAAATGTTCATGCCCAAAATTAGCCAAAATCTTCAATTTAAAAAACCCTAGAAATTTAGCCAAAAATGGCTGTCAATCGCGATGGACTGGGCTGTCAATCGCGATGGACTGGGCTGTCAATCGTGATGGACTGGGCTGTCAATCACGATGAACTGGTGTCTGTCGCGATGGATGGCTGTCCGTCGCAATTGACAGGTGTCGATCGCGATGGATGGCTGTCCGTCGCGATGGATGGCTGTCCGTCGTGATTGATGGTTGTCCGTCGCGATCGATGGCTGTCCGTCGCGATTGATAGGTGTCCGTCGCGATGGATGGCTGTCCGTCGCGATTGATAGGTGTCCGTCGCGATGGATGGCTGTCCGTCGTGATTAATAGGTGTCCGTCGCGATGGATGGTTGTCCATCGCGATTGATGGATGTCCGTCGCGATTGATGGCTGTCCGTCGCGATGGACAGGTGTCAGTCGTGATTGATGCTATCAATCACGATGGACTAAAAATTTGCAATTTTTTCAAAAAGTTTTGTGGATTTGTGTTGTGCCAAGCCTCTAGTCTACTGGGGTGCACTCAGTTTTACCAAAAGATGAAAATTTCTATCAATCGCGATCGACAGAAGCTGGCGACTGCGAGACAGTTCTGCACATTTCCGTACCTGCGCAACGTGCTGGAGGGGATGATGCTACTGGAACCTGCAAGCAAACTCAAGAAACATGCAAAAAATAGCACACAACAATTCGCTCTCTCGCTCTCTCTCACAAGTGAAATGAGGGAAATGAAAGGAGGAAGGAGATATAGTCAAAAAATTGAAATTTTTCCCGATGATGGAGATGGAGGTGGGAGATGGTGATGATGATGATGGTGATGAGGTAAGGAAAAGGAAAAAAGGAAAAGTGAAGAAGTTACCTACAACGCCAACGTCCCAAATCTACGTCTTACCATCACACGCTCGTCCTCGAAGCTCGATCCCCGGCAACGGCGCCAAAATTTGGTGTAGCTCAGTGATGAGTAGCACCTCCTTTAATGTCAATCTGGGAAGACGTGAGGATGGTATGAAGACCCCGAGCAAGTGAAGGCCCAAGTGTGTGAGTGAGAAGCACACCAACGTGCACACACATACACACACACGCGCACACACAGTAAGACAAAGAGTGAGAAGCAATGGGGTTCTTAGATTACTTCCAGAAAACTCTTACAAGTTCGAATCAATTACAAGCTAACCTCAAAAATGAGCTCTCTAGCTCTTTTTATAGTTTTTGACTAGGTTTTGGCCTTGTCCAGACCTAGTGTCCGGCCTAGTTAAAAATTAGGTTCTCTACCCTATTTGGAGGTTCAACCGAAGTCTAAAAAATGTGAAAACTGACAGGTAGGTACTTCTAAAGCTCCTCAAGCTCAAGGACTCCTTGGCTTGCACAAAATGGAGCTACAAAAATATGAAATGATATTTACAATGATGGTTAGTGATAAAAATCACTATTATAAAGATGTTGTTTTGGAAAAATTTGAAGGCCTATCTGCCAAATCTGCGTCGACTGCTTTGTCTACTTAATCCTTTGCCTTGCTCTGACTCTCTCCACTGGCTTCCTTGTCTCCTCAGTCCTTGGGTGCCCATACTGCTCTCAACACATGACCAATTCAAGTGATAAGGCTCATAAAGAAATCTTGGATGGGCTTAATCGCTTGAATTGGTTGTGTCTCAAAGGTGAGTCAATTCTTATTGTTCTTCTGTCCTCAACAACTTCATTTTGTTCAATTTTCCAATATATAAGCGTAGTTTCATTCCATTACTTGAGATTTTGTTTTCTCCCTACGCAAGGTCCTTCATGTCCTAGACACAAATGAGGTCATCTTGAACCTCAGATTGCATCTGAACTTTTGTATCTTATTATTGGTTCAGAATTTGGAGAAACTTATACTACCAATGCGTCTAGAACGTGTCTAAACCCTAAGATTGGTTGTCCATTTGCATGATTCTAATACCTAGAGGTCTTGATAAGCCTATTTTGAACTAATTTTCAAACACGGCCGATTGAAGCGATTAGGTCCATCCAACATTAATGATAAGCCTAATTGCTTGAATTGTTCATGTCATAGATTCATGTACAAATAGGCTCATCAACACCTCTCAACATCAAAATCATGCAAATAGATAGTCAATCTTAGGGTTTTGGCACATTTCGAATGCAATGGTGCTATTAGTTTTCTCTTAATTCTCAGCCAATAGTAAGATGTAGAAGTTCACATGGAATCTGAGGTTCAAGATGGATTCCTTTTGTTAAGGACATTGTGTACCTAAGTACCAACTTAGGGACTTGTGGAGAAAGAGAATATACCTCAATCCCCCTCAAGTGCATATAGTGGGGATTCACGCTTTATTTATCAATCCGAGGAGTATCAAAACCTAGCTGAGTGTATGAAGACATGCATTCAAATGATGATCAATGCAAATGAGCTTACCAAAGAGTGTAAATAAGTCTAAGTCTATTCCAAACAAGGTTTAGAGATCTGTTGAGATGTCACGATAGTTGGAGCGGTATCCAATAGTAAATCGAGCTTTTCTCTCAGCTCCGAACTCCGAATATAGCCAATAGCGGGTTCATTTCAAAGCTCTCAAGAAGACGCATCAAATGGTGATCTTCTCACTTAATTCTGACACTTTTGCTTCAAGTTATGAGCAAAATACTGAGTCATGGGAATAATCTTCCTACACTTCAGCACTTCCTACACTTCACACACACACCTAAACAACAACTAACAAGCACTTTCATGGATAGAAAACACTTCCAAACACTCTTTTCAAGCATCACACATGCACACAAGCTCACAAAGAAGATGATACAGAGAGGAGAAGACACAAATTCGAAATTCTGTGCTCTTGAGTCTCACAATGGCAAAAAGTCTTTACAAAGAGTCACAAATTGACTTATATACATGTGCCCTAAAAATGGTCCTTTCACACAAGACCAGCACTTTATTCACTAAAAGATTAATTTCCTACTAATTTACATGGGTAAGCTACTAATATCCAAGGGTATGCATCTAGAGGACTCCTCTAGTGCATTTACATCGGAAAATATGTTACAAAAAGGTTATGATACAAAGATAAAGTGTCTAAATCGGAAAAATTTTGGGGCCCATCTTTTTCTCTACCTTTTGCTCTTCTTAGCTCTGCAACACTCTCCCCCTCTTTGTCTCTGTTGTCCCTTGACAGGCTTTACCTTTTGTCTGCAGCTTGTCTAAGTCTTCTGAATACACGCACCCAGCGGTCGAAGAAGCGATAAGGACTGTCAGAAAATTTGTTACTTTATCCGAGGTATGTCCTTTGCTTCTGTTTGCCCCTTGGTATTCCTTATATCACATATCTAGGTTGCTACATTAACTCAGGCTACCACGCACGCCATCAGTGTCTAAGAATGTGGTATTCTTAGTCACCCTCTTCAACTTTGTAGCCTCTCCCCTTTCTAGCTTTTGGTCTTTTGATATGTCTTTGTCTTCACACATCTGTCCCTGTTGAATTGCTTTGAGCCTGTTTACTTTGTTTCCACCGCACCCGATCAACGAGAGGATTATTACCTGCCAAGTATTGTCTTGCACTTCTTCATGGATACTTCTTGGCCCTGGTGCGTACTTCCCTCCTACATGCTTTTCCTTGATGTGTGCCCTTGCGGGGCTCTGTGCAGAGATGGGTGTTGGGTGCCCCTGCGGGGCTTCTTGCAGAGATATGTCTTCTGATATAATCTTTTCAGTGAAGCTTCTTTCTTGATTTTCTTCTTCTTTTCTTCTTGCTAGATTCTCCTTCGACACTGCCCCCTCCTGAACTCTGTTGTCCCCGACAGGCTTTGGAAGTCGGCGAGAGTATGTTCTGTAAACTTTTTGCTCTGTCTCATTATGCAGATTAGCTTCACGTATCATAAGTTGCTTCCATTGTTCTTCTTTCACACCATCATGTGGTGGTTGTCTGTGATCAGCGAAGAAGCTTAATTCATATGTCACTAATCTGGCATTCAAGTTCGATGACATTTTTAAGAAAATTTCTGAATCAATTTCAAAAAATCCTCTGAAAAAGGCTTCCTCTAGGGTTTGCATATATGTACTTGGTAAAAACATAAGCCTAGAATAATATGCCATTATTGTGGGTTGGCTGGGCATAAGAGACAGGTCAAAAATGAGGATATCTATGCCTTGATTAATACCAATGAAATTTGAAAATGTGTAAGCCGCGTGCTTGAACACTTTCAATACTGTAAGTATCATGCTGAGGATTTTATTCGTCATCTTGATAGTTAAATCGGGGACTGTTGCATAACAATGCAGCCAAAATTCAATGGTTTTTACCATGTAATCCTCCGTCGGTAAATAATTATGAGGTGCACTTGGAAGTAGCGGATAATTCAGCCACTGTTTATTGATCGCACCACTCTTTTGCATGTCCAAAAATTCTCTTGCTTCTCTACGACATGGTGTTGGACAAAATGAAGGATTTACTTGTAATAAATACGGTGCTCCTTGCCATTGCACCCGCAAAGTAGGATTTTTCTCCAAAAATTTTCTTCTCCATACAGGTTGTGCAGCCTCAAATTCCTCTTGAGTGTAATTGAATGTATTATCTTTGAAGTACAGCTGCTCATCTGGATCCTTCTGTGTTATCTTCTTTATGTATTGCCTTGTTTTCTCTTTCACTCGTCCATAAGGAATGTTGAAAGGCTTCATGATCACATCCAGATCTTTCCCTTTTATTTTTGCCTCTTTCATAACTTTGCCCACTTCATTTTCAAAATTTTATGTCAATCGGGACACCAATAGTGCCCATTCCTTCTTACCTATTTCTGCAGTATATGGCATGGGATGATCATCACATGGTTCCGCCATCTGCTTTTTTATTGGAGAATTATAGATCCGGGGAGATAGCGGACGTACCTTGACCTCGTCAGTAGGATTCTCTGGTCGTGGCTCTACTGATGTCCCAATGGATACTTTTTGTTCTGCTTTAGTTTCTAATTGTGCAAGACGTTCAGTCTTCTCTTTAACTTCTTGAAGAGCTGCTCGAAGTGCGTCTTTAGCCGCAAGTAGCTCATTACCAATTGATCTACATTTTCACTGTAGCTCAATGCAAGTTTTGCATTGGCAGTGTATAGCTCTTTCTTGAGCTCATTGGTTTCGTTAATGTACCTCCTTTCCCATTCTTGCTTGAGAGTGTTAAGGAAGCGTAAAAAGTATTAAACGTATTAAACATATGACGTGTTTATGACTAACCGAAATCGTTACCGAACAAATATTAATGTAAAACAGTAATTCACCGTAAACTGTGTTAAACTTTTAGTATTGTCACCGAAAACAACGTGGGTTCTTGGGAGTGGTAGGGATATTTTAAACAGAGGCCCTGTACTCTTTTCCCAATTTATTCAACACAACATCCGAAACATGTATACGCGTCTTAGCTTAGTTACTAACAGTAACTAACAACATTTGATCTCTATATTTCTGCATACCGAACTCTCCAGACTAACCTGCTATTGGAACAGAGCAGTAGTCTGGGATACCGATTTCACAGTACTAATCAACCAGAGACAATACTTTAACTGATAGATTCGTTTGTTACAACGCTTTATAGCGATCTCAACTAAAAGCTCACGTTACTGAAAATACTAGTCCGACCTCATCACCGAATGCAACAAGTTCAGTAAAACAAACAGAACATACTCAATAGTGTATTAAGTTGTCAAATCAAATCACGCAGTAATATAACTACTCAGACTGACTCAAGGTATTTCAACAACTAAAGAACGCACAGCACTACTAGACGTTAACAGTACTCAGATACACAATTCGTTCCTCAACATTCATTACAGCAAACTTCAGTGGTAGCAGACAGAACAAAAATCAACACTAACAATACTCTGAACTTTGTAACCGTGTAATAATACTCTGACAAATAATCAGGCGAATAAACTGGCAATTCCAGAAAAGACATCTCTCTCGAGCATTCTCCTTACATTGCTTTACATAGATTTACAAAGTGCGCGTACCAACTTTTGCGCGTAATTCAACGAACTCCGTTACATCCGGCATACATTTGTCCTACTCTGGCGGCCGTCTAACACTGGCACGCACGGTGGACTGGAACCCGCAAGTGATTTTTATTACAAAACTCATTGTTCATCTACGATTCCTTCTAGATACATATTTCTTGCTAATCTAAATGTGCGGGCTATTTTTTCCTTAAGTGTTTCTAATAATTGTTTAAGGGTATCGGGTTCTAAAATCTGCGCATCTACTCTAACGGAACTAAGTGCGATGGCTTCAGTAAGCAAAATTTCGGCCTGTGTTTGCAAAAAGGCCTCCTGTAAATAAAAATCGTTTGATAATGCCGCATCTCTTGCTGTCTTCATGTCTGTTACTTGTTTCTGCATCTCATTGATTCTGTCTTTCTGGTTGCGTACCTGATTATCTAATCTTCCGAACTGTTGGTTCTGGAACTCTATGGTTTGGTAGTAAGCATCCCGTTCTCTGCGGGCATTTGCTAAGTCCTTCTGATATTTAGATTGTCTGTTCAGTTGGTGTTTCAGCATGTTGTTGACATCGTCTAAGGATTCTTTTGTTCTTTGTAACTCTTCAACTGCCTGCTTTGCTTCTCTCTGCTGCTCTTGGTATTTCTGTACTGTGTCCTGTAACTGGAGTCTTGTTTCTTCCAGTAGGTTTCCTAGTGCTATTCTTGTATCGTCTGTATCTTTGATTGTTTGATTTAACTTTATTATTTCGGTGTCGGCAGCTGTCAGTAGTTCATCTTTTTCAGCCAGTGCCTTATCTCTCTGGTTTGAGTGTTCTTCCTGTGCTTGGAGTGTAGCCTGTAGTTGCTTGATCTGCTCATGTAGTGCATGATTTTCCGCTCTTGTTGCTTGTAATTCTTCCTGAAGAGGGGTAATATCCGCCTCCATTATTTCCAATTTCCTTTGGAATTCCTCTCGTGCACTGTCTGTGGCTTGCTTCAGGTGTTGCGGCAATTGTTGGGATAGATTAATTAAAAGGTGACCCATATTTTCTAGTTCTAAAAAAATTGGAATGGGGTAGGATGGCAGAGGAGGGCGAGGTTGCGACGAGGTTCCTGTGAGGAGTTGTTGTGAATTTGGAGGTGAATAGTTGAGGGAGGATGTAGAGGCTTCAGAAGTTCCGGTGTGGTGACTGGGCTTGATGGGGCTGCGGGGTGGTTTCGGTTGGGAGATGGGGTTAACAGGCGGTGTTTTGGGGAGGGTGGAGTCAGTAGTTGTTACCTTGTTTGTTTGTTCCGTTTCTGCATTGTGCGCTTCTGTGGATTCCGCTGCCTTCAGTAGCTTGTCTAGTGCATCTTGATTAGTTTGCTGCTCATTTTCTTGATGCTCTGTTTCTTTTTCGGTCGAGATTGATTCTGTTTCTGCTTGATCCTGTTGTTCTTGTTGTTCTGCCGATGATTGGTTATGCATTGATGTAGCTGTATCGTGGAATGTCTCCTCTTCGTTCTTCTCTTCGTTTTTATCGTCATCGTTATCTTTTCCGGCTGAGCCTTGTGCTTCACTTTCTAAGGAGCTAATTCTGATACGTTTCCGGCGGAACAACTGATTGAGCTCTTCTTCATCTTCTTCTTCCTCATCTTCTAGTAGCTGAACTGACTCTTCATGCCTTAAAACGGTCCTCGTGGTGGTGGTTGAGCAGCGAGTATGGCTGGGAAGAGGAAGGAAAGAATGTGGGGAAGTCTGGATCGAGGGGTGGTTCCTTTGTTGATTTGTTTCACTATGGCGACACACTCTTTATGGATTCGGTGAAAGAAAAATGAGGCGAAATTAACGGGTTCTCGTGCTGCAAGGTCGATGGCGGAATAGAATGGTCGGGAGATACCGTATGTGCGCTTTTGGAGGTTAAGGATTGCGACTAAGAACTGTAATGCAGTTCTTTCAGGTTCGGGGCGACAGAGAATGGCGTATTCATTCGATGAATGGCAGGGGAAGAGTTCGGTCATGCGGGCTACGAGGATACTGGGGCCATTCTCGCGGCCTTGTGGAGTGAGGCGGAAGGCTTCGGCAAAGGCCTGGAAGGTTATTACGGTTGTAGATGGTAGGGAGGGGAAGAGCCATTGTCGTTCAGTGATGGGGGATTGGGCGATGGCTGGGATAATTTGTGCGAAGAAGGGATGGGCTTCCACTGAGTGCCAAGGCAGCTCAGCGAAGTTGGCCAACCCTCGGATACGCAGGTATTCTCCTACCTCGGTAGGGATACCATCACAGAAGGTTGTGTAGTTCGCCAACGCTTCCATTGCGCACGCGAACACGAATACACAGGACACAGCACACGGATACACAGAACACAGAACACACGAGCACAATCACAA
This sequence comes from Ceratopteris richardii, assembly GCA_020310875.1. Taxonomy (NCBI): domain Eukaryota; kingdom Viridiplantae; phylum Streptophyta; class Polypodiopsida; order Polypodiales; family Pteridaceae; genus Ceratopteris; species Ceratopteris richardii. The sequence continues at coordinate 11,841,690 of CM035439.1, forward strand.
GAACACAATAGCGTTTTTTTGGCACAACCGAAGAGCTTAAGTACAGACATTACGGTGGGGGGGGTAGGAAGTGATGGTTATCATTGTGCAGTACTGGAATGATATTGCTTTTAATTTGACAAAACACAACTATTTTAAAAAGAAGAGAAAGAACAGAATGAAAAGTAAAAAACAAAAGCTAAAAAATGTGGTCCACCGCCGAATGATTTAATGGGGACTCGTAGCGCTTTGATACGGCCGCAGCTTCGAGCCGTTGATTGCTTTTGGAAGTGGATTTCCGGTCAACGTAGTCAACCAAAAAGTTGTTGGACCGATTTGCTCTGAAATTTTGTAAGGGCCGAACCACCGTAATTTGAATTGGCCTGCGGATCTATTTGACTTTGCATTATAGAAAAGTACAAGCTGTCCTACCAAAAACACTGGAGTTTTCAGGTTTCGATCGTGCGTCCTTGCCTGTCTTAGTTGAACTTCGTGCATGGTAAAAAAACTGAGCCATCGGTGCTCGTCTAACTCTCTGAGTGTGTCCAACCGAAATGACAGTGAATCTTCCGGTAGCAATTTCTGGGTAATGGCTACTCGTAAACTTGGTATAACTATCTCCATTGGTGCTATTGCTTCTAAGCCATAAGCTAATTTGAAAGGTGTCAATCCTGTTGTTACCTTGTAGGTAGTCCGGTATGCCCATAACACTGCAGGTAGCAGTTGATCCCATCTTTCCGATGCTTCCATGATCAATTTCCGAAGTATATTTAGCAGAGATTTGTTTGTACTTTCGGCCAAACCATTAGCACGTAGATAATAAGGAGAACTAAATTTATGTGTGACCTGGAACGACTGTGTAAGTGCCTTCATTAAATTGTTTACAAAATGAGTGCCTTGATCTGATACAATTTCTAGTGGTAATCCAAAACGTGGGAAGACATCGGTTAGTAGACACTTTGCTACTATAACGGCTGTAGCAGACCGTAAAGCCCAGGCTTCTGCCCATCTGGTTGCATAGTCTGTGCAGGTTAGTATGTAACGGTTATTACTGAAGATTGCTGGAGGTGTAATTGGACCGATAAAATCTAGACCCCACTTCTAGAAAGGTTCTAGTGGTAAGATGGGTTGCAGAGGAAAAAGATGACATTGCAAAGGTTGACCCGATCTTTGACAAGTATCACATTGTTTGACAAACTGTAATATATCTCTGTACATCGTTGGCCACCAGAGACCACTCTGCAGAATTTTCCGGTGAGTTAAGTCTGCTGCAAAATGACCACCGGAAGGAACTGAGTGGGCCAGAGTAATAACTGAATTAACTTCATGCGATGGAATACAGCGAAGTAGGATTCTGGTGTGATCTACATAATATAGTTCTCCAGCAATTAACCGAAATCGGCGGCTAAAGACTGCAATTTTCCTGCGTACTGCTCTAGAAGTCTGAGATGGAAGGCAACCATTATTAAGAAAGGTCAGGATCTAATCATAATATGAAAATGGGATAGGTGGGTCTACAAAATCTTCATTAATTGGTTCTGATACATAAATCGCGGGTGTCGTGTCATCTATACCCACCGGAGCTTCACCGGAATCTAAGCGAGATAAAAAATCTACTAAGGCATGTGAACTGCCTGGCCGGTGAATGACTTGGTAATCGAATTCTTGCAAGAGTAAGACCCATCGCGCTAATCGACCACCTAGATGCTGTTGCCGAACTAGATAGACAAGTGCAGCGTGATCTACATGAAATGTGAATTTACGGCCTAGCAAGTAATGTCTGAATTTCTTGATCGAATATACTAGCCCTAGACATTCCCTTTCGGTTATAGAGTAATTTTTCTAAGTAGGGGCTAATCTTCGACTTGCATAATACACTGGTCTGAACCATTTATCAATTTGTTGCATCAACACACTTCCTATTGCTATATCTGAAGCATCAACAAATACATGAAATGGGTGATCCCAGTCCGGCGATTGTAAGATAGGAACTTGTATTAATAAATGTTTTAAACGATCAAATGCTATCTGACATTCCTGGGTCCATTCAAATTGTCAAGGAGTCTTGGAGATTAGCTTGTTTAGTGGTATAGCCAGATGAGCAAGCCACCGTAAGTGTCTTCCATGCCATCGTACTTGACCCATAAAGCGCATGACTTCTTTTGGAGTAACTGGCACCGGAGCTTCTAATACTGCCGAAATTTTATCTGGATCTACTTGGATACCTTGTGCGGATACAACGTGGCCAAGTAACTTGCCACATGAAACCACAAACACAGATTTGTTTGGGTTTAAGCAGAGTCTATACTCTCTGCATTTCTGAAAGCAGCACCATAAATGGAACAGGTGTGCTATCATCTTACCGAAAATTGAAAAATCGTCGAGATATACTTGCATAAATGAAGTGAGATAAGGAGAAAATATCTCCTGCATACATCTTTGAAATGTGCTTGGTGCGTTTCTTAATCCAAACCACATTACCGTACAAGCAAAGACACCCCAATTGGTAATAAATGCAGTTTTCGGTATATCTTCTTCGGCCATTCTTACTTGGTTGTAGCCATTGTATCCATCTAGGAATGAATACATCTCGTGACCTGCTACTCTATCAAGCATGGTATCCAAAAAGGGAATTGGAAAGGGATCCGGTACGGTTGCTGCATTTAATTTCCGGTAATCTACACAGATTCTCAATTGCTTGTTTTTCTTAGGCACAATCACAATCGGAGAGATCCATTCAGCATGCTCTACTGGCACGATAAATCCAACTTTCAATAACCTATCAAGTTCTGCCTTTACCTGGGATGCATAATGGGGATTCATCCGGTAGCTGGTTTGCTTTATCGGCCTTGATTCTGGCTTCAGCATGACCCTGTGCTGGTAGATATGGGGGTCCAATCCTTTCATGCCTTTGTAGTCCCATGCAAAGACATCAGTGAATTCTTGGAGTAGCTAGATTAAATCTGCTTGAAATGTTTCCGGTAAGTTTTGCTTTATCTTCACAGGATGCGGATGATCTTCATCTCCTAAATTGTAAGTAATCAGCTGATCTTCGGGGACATAGAACTGTTGATGTTTCTCTGTGTTGTCTGTTGATTTAAGAAGTGGCTGCAGTTCATCGTCATGTGTCAAAACAGTGTCTTCCTTCTTAGCTTCTTCGGTGATGGGTATTACCGTACAGACTGAAGAGTTCCAATTATCTACAACGGTCTGTAGATCAACAGTTCCTAAGGAAATTAAATCAGCGTTATTCTTCAGAAATTCTTCTTCTTCATCGTCTGACAATCCATCTAGCATATGGACTGGTTCAGCAAAATACGGTCTAGCGTGTAGCTCGCAAGGTTGCATCGCATCTAATTTTACCACATATCTTCGATTGGCATCTTTGAACGCAAGCTCTTGTGCAGACCAGTCCTGTATTACCTTCGCATGCTTCAGCCAAGGTCGGCCGAAAAGAAGGTTGTAATCCAAAGTGGATTCCGGCAGATCTAGTATGACAAAGGTCATCTTAAAGGTCGTACCTTGCAAAGTGATGGGTATATTTCACACAAGTCCTACGGGATGGACTCTCGATTGATCTGCCATTCTGACAAAAAATTGAACTGGTTCGATTTTGGTCCATCCTAATCTTTTGCATAAGGCCGCAGTCGCAATGTTAACACCAGAGCCTCCATCAATCAATACTTGCGTAATCTTATGATTCTTATACCATACTATAATCAAGGGGACTGAATGATCGACAGTAGAATCAGGTTCCGGTTGAACTGCTGCTGTCGCCGAAATACAAGAAGGTACCGACTGAGCTGTTGTTGGAACTGTTGTCGAATTCCAGGTACTAATGCCAGTAGTTGGCCCAGAGGCAGAGTGATAGATGCCTTAGATAAGATTTCCCATGCCTATTGAGATTGGTTGACAAGCTCTACTGATGTTGAAGTTGATGCTTCTGCTGATGCGGAGGTGTCTACGATTGGTAATGTATCTGCTGCTAACTCCCTTTGTTGTGTTCCTTCCTTTGTTAACGAGGGCTGGGCTACCGGAATAGGCTCTAGAAAGACTGGTGGTTCTGCTGTGGTCCATGGACTAACCTTGTTATACATTCTGTGTTGTTCACGTACCCCTGGTTCAAATATTTCTGCTGCCGATTGTAGTTGTTTACCGGAACGGGTCCGGACTGCAGCAGCCTGTGTTTCCACCGGTGTGATTTTTACCATGTTGGCCATTGGATTTTGACGTTCCTTCTTCCTTTGATCATACTCAGCTGCAGTCTTGCAAAATCTCCTAATATGTCCAAATTCACCACAAAAATGGCAGCGTGGTGGTGGTAAATTGGGATTTTCCGGTGGTGGTCCGTTCTGCCAGCGGTTTGGATTATAGTTGTTATTCCTCTGTCCTTGGTAATTTCGATATCCTTGCTGCTGGTTGTTTCTCATTTGTGGAGGCACATAGTGATTGGCTGGTTGTCCTTGTTCCTGGATAATTGCATTGACAGTCGCTGTTCCTTGTACTCTAGCGTTGTATGCACAGTTTTCGGTGGTGTGTCTGGCAATGTTGCAGATAGCGCAGAATGTCTGATTAAGTGCGCAATTGGTACTGGTATGTCCTAAATTTTTGCATATGTTGCAGCATACCTGTATAGTCATATCTTCTGCAACATTCTTGTTTGCTTTTAACCATTCTAAATCTTCTGTAAATCCACCGACTTTGTGTTCCAGTTGCAGAGTCATTGCAATGACTGCATCGAGGGACATGGCTCCAACACATCTTATGATCATGATATGCTTAAGTTGTGGAACTAAGCCATTGATGAACCACTGAGTGATAACATCATCTGGTAAGTTAGCATGGGCCGGTGGTAGCTGCCTTAAGTGTGTTCTGAAGAGAGTAGCATACTCCTGTACGGTTTGATTTGGTTTCTGTCTGTTATTCTGCAGATAATCAAAAATTTCGGCTAGATTCTTTTTTAGCCTGAATCGCTGCAGAAAAGCATCTCGTACTGCTTCGTAGGTGCCGAAATGATTAATATCATATTCTGTAAGCCATCTAGCTGCTTCATTAACAAGTGTAGACTGGAAGACAATGGCTTTGTAGGCCTGATCCGGTGGATGGTTGAGAACTGCGTAGCTTATCTCGAAAGTGCATACGTGAGCATCCGGATCATCTCTTGGAAATCCACCAAACTTCGTGTATGTTACTCCCGTTGGAGGTGGCCTGGGTGGACATAACTGTTGTTGTCCGTTCATCGTGGGCATGTTATACTTTCCTTCTGAACTGTCGGAATCTGTATCATCGGATGATGCACTTTCCGGTGTGATTATCTTGTCTAATATGCTTCGAATCTCTCTTTCGAGCAGCCTTCCTTCCTCCTTGATGTCCAGTGTATGGGAACTTGCTTCCAAGCGCGGTGATTGGGCTGAGGATTCAGCAGAAAATGCTAAATCGTCACCGAAAAACTGTGATTCTCTTACCGAAATTTCACCGGAGTGAACCAAAATTATGCCCAAATTCGGCGTTTTTTCGCCTTCACCGATTTCTTTAACTAAAGTGTTTCTAGTCGTAGATGAATCTGAATATTTTTCCAAGAGTGTTAAACTAGATTCCAACTGCGTCTTGGTAGGTTCTGGAGTTACTATATTTTCGACAGACTGTGCCAAAATAGTACCGGAATGTAACAGAGGCGTACCAGGTTCTACTCGAATATGACCGGAATCAGTTTTAACATTCTTAACTTTCTTGACAACTGGGTCAGTCCTAGTTGTACTTCTACCTCCCAAAGCTGGCTTTAGTACTCCAGATTGATGGTTCTTGGGATACGTTTCACCGGATCGAGTAACCGACATGTATCATTTTTTGTACTAATCGCGTAGTATTACTAACGGGACAGTCTGCAACAATCTGGTTGTGTTGCTACTGCCAATCGAACGATAATCTAATTCTAACAGATGACTGGCAATCTTGATGCCACCTTCCCACAGACGGCGCCAAGTGTTGAAGAAGCGTAAAAAGTATTAAACGTATTAAACATACGGCGTGTTTATGACTAACCAAAATCATTACCGAACAAATATTAACGTAAAATAGTAATTCACCGTAAACTGTGTTAAACTTTTAGTATTGTCACCGAAAACAACGTGGGTTCTTGGGAGTGGTAGGGGTCTGTTAAACAGAGGCCCTGTACTCTTTTCCCAATTTATTCAACACAACATCCGAAACATGTATACGCATCTTAGCTCAGTTACTAACAGTAACTAACAACATTTGATCTCTATATTTCTACATACCAAACTCTCCAGACTAACCTGCTATTGGAACAGAGCAGTAGTCTGGGATACCGATTTCACAGTAGTAATCAACCAGAGACAATACTTTAATTGATAGATTCGTTTGTTACAACGCTTTATAGCGATCTCAACTAAAAGCTCACGTTACTGAAAATACTAGTCCGACCTCATCACCGAATGCAACAAGTTCAGTAAAACAAACAGAACATACTCAATAGTGTATTAAGTTGTCAAATCAAATCACGCAGTAATATAACTACTCAGACTGACTCAAGGTATTTCAACAACTGAAGAACGCACAGCACTACTAGACGTTAACAGTACTCAGATACACAATCCGTTCCTCAACATTCATTACAGCGAATTTCAGTGGTAGCAGATAGAACAAAAATCAACACTAACAATACTCAGAACTTTGTAACCATGTAATAATACTCTGACAAATAATCAGGCGAATAAACTGGCAATTCCAGAAAAGACGTCTCTCTCGAGCATTCTCCTTACATTGCTTTATATAGATTTACAAAGTGCGCGTACCAACTTTTGCGTGTAATTCAAGGAACTCCGTTACATCCGGCATACATTTGTCCTACTTCGACGGCCGTCTAACAAGAGCCTGCTCCTTTTTCAATAGATTAGCATATTTTGCTATTTGGTCATTCAATTCTTTTTGGTCAGTTGCTGTGGGCTCTTGTTTTTCGATAAGTTGATCATAAAGCAGTGCTTTCATCAGCTCTTTATTCCTGTTGCATAGATTATCATTTTCCTCCATATATACTTTGAGCTGTGTTTCCAGCAGACTGCTTCTAGCTTTGATCCTCTCTTTGTCTGCTTCATTTGCTTCATGTTGTCTTTGTGATTCTATCAGTTGTTCCTGGAGTTTTTGATTCTGCTCCATTAATGTAGTGCATTGTCCTTTGACTTCAAGTATTTCTTTTTCTTTTGCTGAAACATCTTGTTGGGCCTGAATCAGCTGTGCGGACAGTTGTTCACTCATTATTTGAAACTGATTCTTTTCCCGCATGGCCTTGTCATAGTCGGCATCTATTTCCATCATTTGTTGTTGTGTATCCATAGCTGTTTGTATTATCTGCTTGACGACGGGTTCTAATTGAGTAACATCAACATTTAGCCATGTGGTAGGGATGCTAGGTTCTTCACCCGTGGTAACATCTTTCCCATGTGCCACATGTAATGTAGTATCATGGGGTGCCGAATATGGAGTTGTATCCTTGGCTCAGCCTCCTTGTGGTCAATCTTGCCTTGTGGTGTATCATCAGGTACTTCAATCACAATTTGCTCCCTATTTTGTGGTAAACTCCTTTCTTTTTCTATGTGACTTTGTAATTCCTCTTTGACAGGTGGCACTACATCTTTATATGTGATTGGAACTTCCTTTATGCTGATTTTTGACCCTTCATTCAATTGAATAATGTGGACCTGTTCAATGGATGCTTCTTGGTTCCTTGCCTGTGACTGTTGATTGTTAGGTGTGACCTCGGCCTGATTTATCTATGTCCATTCCTCATTGTTTGTTTATGTTCTTATGTCAGTGTCTAATGTGTCTTTCTCAGGGCTAGATTCCTCATTCAAGCAATCCTAGTTCTTTATATCTGGCAGTTTGTTCTCGGGTATGTTCTTTATTCTTTTGTTGCTTTCCTTGGCTTGCCTGTCTATATTGATGACCTTGAACATTTGGGTTCACTTTGCCCTGCATATACATATGCGTCTCTTCTAGAGCTATAGAGACGTCCCTTATAGTGATTGGTTGTTGTGTCATAGGAATCTTTGGTAATGTATGTGTCCTCTTTGATTGTGGTGTCTCTTGGGCTGCTTCCTCTCTAATGCTTTTAGTCCCTCTCATGGGATTTTTGAACTGGTTCCCACTTCTTCAATGGAAAGTACTGTTTTCTTTTTCTTTGGCACAATAGCTGATTTTACATAGTTTTCCATCTCGGTTGAGGTTGGCATCAAGCGTAAGCATCTTTCATCAAGTGTCTCATAAAGGTTCTGAGGTACAACAATTTTCTAAGGTGCTGTATATCTGTGCATACTGGGAAAACAAAAATGTTGGTGTACCAATCAAACCAAGTCTTTAATATATGTTCTGTTGATTTCCAAAAAGGTTCTCTTTTTTGGATCATGACATTCATCTTTGACATTAGTGAGGCCATCTTGACTCCAACCAAAAGCTTTGTTGATTAGCTCATGAGTGAATCGAATTGTAAGGATAGGGATCAACTTTTCCGCCCATTGGGGACATCCTTGGAGATTGAAAAGGTAAGTGTTTGGCAGATCATCCGGTACTCCTGTGGGGGGTTCTCCATGTGTCATTCTCGATAAGTGATCTGCTCTAATGTGCGTATTCCGTTTCTTGACTACTACTTCAAAATCAAATTTCATCAAGAATAGAAACCATCGTACTAGTCGTCCCGTATTACAAGGCTTATTGACTAAGTATAGTAGAGCTTGATGATCGATGAAGAATTTGAATTTGTTTGCCAAAAGGTAGTGTCAAAAACTGTGTACACCATCCCTAAACCCTTTCTCTCAGTGGTGGTATAATTGCGCTCCGCTTGATTCAATTGTCTACTGGCATAGGCTATAGGGTGGTCTAACTTCCCTGTATCCACGGGTTGAGCTAAGATGCAACCAATGGAAAACTTGGAAGCATCTACATGAACGTGAAATGGTTTGTTCCAATCAGGTACTCGAAGGATTGGTGCTAAACTTAATCGACTCTTTAAATCGTTAAAGGCCTTTTCACATTCTTCTGTCCAGTTAAACTGAGACAATAATGCATAAAGAGGTCTACCAATTATGGCATACATGTGTATAAATCTACGATAGTATCCGCAGTATCCCATAAATGCTTGCACTTCTTTAGTAGTCTTCAGTCTCGGAAAATCCAGAATCACTTTGCTTTTGTCTTCTCTGTGGAAATTCCATTTTTAGAGACAATGTTTCCTAATATCTTTCCTTGTCGAACCATGAAGATGCACTTTTCTGGATTGAGGCATACTCTATATTGTCGACATTTGGCAAAAATCGTTCCTAGTTCAGGGATATGTTCTAATCGTATAGCTGAATAAGTGCATAAATCATCCACGTATACCTCCATGCTCTTTCTCAAGAACTCCTTGAATACATGGCACATCAATCTTTGGAAAGTGGCTGGTGCATTGGTTGGACCAAAAGGCATAACGCTAAAGGCGTACACTCCCCATTCAGTTGCAAAGGTTGTTTTATGTTGGTCCTCAGGGGCAATCGCTACCTGATTATACCCTGAAAAGCCGTTTAGAAAACTATAAACTTCCTTTCCTGCCACTCTTTCCAAAAGATGATCAGTGATGGGTAATGGGTAACTATCTCTTATGGTGGCAGCATTTACCTTTTTCAAATTAAGGCATACCCTTAACTAGCCATTCTTTTGCGGTACGACCACCAAAGGTGATACCCATTCTGTGTGTTCGATCTCATAAATGAACCAAACATCTAACAACTTATCTATCTCTTCCTTAATTTTTGCTGAGTAAACGTCGTTATATGTGTATGGTCTTTGTTTGGAAGGTTTGGCCTCTGATGTCATAGGGATTCTATGGGCACAAATAGAAGGATCTACTCCTTTTAAATCCTTATATGTCCAAGCAAAGACATCCCTATATTCTCTTATGAGTTGTATTAACTCTTGTTCTTCTTCCATGGAGACATCCTGTCCTATAAAGGTACATCGCTCTTCTCCTTCCTCCAAGGTTACTACTATTTTCTTGGTCTGTTCTTTGTTGTCATATGCTATTCCTGGTTGTGCTTTTGGATAGCAATTTTCCTCTCTTCTACTTCATATTTTTTGAAGTGGGCAGGCACTTCGAATTGATCCTGAGGTTTATTTTCTCCATCTTCTTTTTCCTTATCTAGTCCAAGTTCTTCTTCCTGTGTCATTTCTTGATTTAATTCACTAGTTATGACACTTATTCCTTGATTGTCGCTTCCTGACTCAATTTGTTCCTGCTCCATTTCAATGCTCTCATAATCCTCCTTCCATTCTTTTTCAATTACTTCTCCTTCTTAAGCCTCTTGAAGAACTACCATGTATATGTTTACGTCATATCCTTCGTCGTCAATGCATTCATTCATGGTTATTACCTCTTCATTTACAAATACATCGAGAGTGGCTAAAATCTCCATCCAACCATGAGGTTGGAATTCTTCATCTAAGAATATTTGAGGCATGTAAGCTGGATCTTGTACAGACCTAGCGACTCCTTGCCTTTGTTGCCATCCTTTCTTTCTTTCCTCTTCCTTTTTTGTGGTCTGGCATATCCATAGATAAGTGTCTTCGTTCATCCATGATCGGTCACTTGAACCTATACTGTGAATCGACTGCTTGTCCTCCTTATGAATCGGATTCCATTGCAAGGGGGGAACATCTTGATACGCGTATGTGTGGAGATTTATTCTAGTCGTGGTTCCTTCGTGCTGTAAGTATACCGCGCCTTTTCCCCAATCTTGCACTACCTTCAGATGTCTCATGAAGGGTCTTCTCAGTATCATCTCATAATTGCTAGCCCTTTCAAATTGACAGATCGCTAAGGTGTGGTCGAATTCAACTCCGCAAGTGGTAAAAGTTACTCTTTCCAATAATCCCAAGGGTCATTCAGTGTGTCTGTCTGCCTTTTGTATCTTCATGCGTGTTGTTCTTAAAGCTCGTTTTCCCCATTTCTCCCATATTTCTTTAGTCGCGATTCCTACTCCAGCTCCAGAATCTAAGATAGCTTTAGTGGTATAACCCCTTTAAGTAATTGGAAGGCATGTGTTTCCTTCATCTCCCTCGCTGAAGTCTCCAACCTTGTCGACTAGGATTTTGAATGTGGTCGCATCTCTGGATCCTTCTCTTTTATCCTTGCAGCAATTTCCATCACGTGTCTCACCTTCTTTTCCTTTCTCGGGATCATTATGGATGACACACTCTTGGAATTCTTTTTCAGGAATTCGTGAATTGGGTAGTCAAAGAATAGGTTTTTCTAGGGTCTGTTGAGCTACTTCAATTAATTTTCTGCATATCTCCAACCTTTCTTTCTCTAAGTCACCTCTAGGATATTCTTTTTCATGTTGTTCAATGGTTGGTCCTGCTCTTATTCGTGACTGGTACACCTGAGTCCACATGGCTAACTCTTCTGGGATGGGGTCTGCTAAAACCGATCCTACGTCTTCTTTTTTGTACTTTCCCTTCTTTTCTCCTTCAAGTTTCTGTTTTACTTCTTGACCTTGTTCATTCTTTTCATTCTCCTTCTTTCGTTGTAATTTCTTTTCCTTTATCCTGTCTCTACGATTCTTCCATCTTTGTGTTCGTTTACTTGTAACACTTTTCCCACGCTCTTCCGAGTCTTCAACTACTTGAGATGTAGGTATATTCACTTCTCTGTTGCCTTGATTGTTCTCTTCGGTTTTTTCTGGGGTCTCTCTAGCTTTAGCTCTTGTTATTGCTTTCAATGGCACGGTGTACTCCTTATCACTCCCTGACGACTCTATCACTTCTATCACGTTGATCTGCACGTTCGAGTTAACTTTGTTGGGGTTCTTGGGGCAATTTCTAAAAAGGTGTTCTTTACCACAATCACTATAGTATCCTTCCCAAACTCGTTGTCGTGGTGATGGGCTTCGTAATGTACATTCTCTGATAAAATGATCACCTCCGCATCTATAACAAGGTCCTCTAGGTGCAGGTAGTCTATTCATTGGTCAGGAGGGTACGGGTGCTCTAGGAGCTGTGCATCAATGACACATAATCCTGCTCATATCCATAAGAACTATCTGGTCCTTCCATACCATAGGCATATGGCTCATACATTTGTCCATATTCAATTATAGTGCCCTCATATGCGGAATAATTTCCTTGACTATGGTCATAAGATGGGTCATATGGTTCATTATCAACCACAGGCATGGCAGGGACTATTGCTCTCTCAGGGTTCTCTTCCTGTCGAGCTATTTTCACTGGGACAACATTTTGAGGTTGCTTGCCTAACACTGGTTGTGGTTGAGTGTATCTTGGTAAGCATAAGGTTGTGGTGTTGGTCCTTGCTGCTGGTATATGGGATATCTAAAAGCTTCCCCTCCTTGATCTCTCTGAGGGTATCCATAAGGTCTCACTGGCAGTTGGACTGGTCTTGATTGTCGATTGTAAGGATAGTTTTCTGTGCTATGATTTGTGTACTTTTGTTCTATGCTACAATAATGCATAGGGCCCGGGATGGGTGGTCTATTCTAAGCATAAGTAGGTGGTGGGACTACTCCCCTATTGCACAAATGAGAAGGGTGATCACCTCCACAATGCACACACCTTCTAAGCATGGGTACTCTCATTGGGTTGTTGGGGTAGTTCCTTGGCCCTTGAACATTCAATTTCTTTGCTACTAAGTCGACTATTTCCTCTACATTGTTCTTAGAGTTTGATGTGCTACTAGCGGAATCTTCACTTTTCACACTACCTTGAGGTATTTTCAAGTCTTCTGCTAGATTGTCCTCTAGGTCAATACATTCTTTCATACATTCTTGCAAAGTTTGAACTCTTTTCACGTATACCAGAGATCTTAATGATCCATTCACTAATCCTTCCAAAAACAATGACACCATTTTGTTTTGAGTGGGTCGCTCTTCAACAGGGCAGCTATCCACATATTGCTTGAATCTTCTTGTTGCCAATCTCACTGATTCCATAGGAGCTTGTTTAAAGCTATGGATTAATGATGAAGAGTTGTTTTTTATTCTAGACTTTGTGAATTCTTCAATTAATTCTTGATAGACTTGTTCCATGTTTTGAAAGTTATTAGGGTCTAATGGTTGGAACCATGCTAATGCCGTGTCTGTAATGGTTAGCCCAAAAGATTCATATTGGATCAAGAAATCTTCCACTTGCTCAGCTCTGATTACTTGCTTGAATTCAACTATGTGATTGTAAGGTTCACTGGAGCCATCATAGTGGTTTCTCATGCATTTGGCAACTTGGATTGGCATTAATATTCTTCTTGGTTCAGGTGCTCTAGGCATTATAGGGAAGATTGGTCTTCCTATCAGTATACCAGGTCCTCTTACTACAGGTGGTCTATCTGGGATAGGAATTCTATTCCTTGGTTCAACTGGTGGTTGAGGCCGATAATTAGGATTATTGCCCGGTGTCGCGAATTGCACATGTGGTCTGACTGGAATATGCATTTTTTGTGTCTGTCCCGAGTGATGATATGAATTATCTTGATAAGTTCCTTGGGGTTCTGAGAAGTAGTGGCTTGATCCCTATGAGGGAACACTAGGATGTTATGATATTTCAACCCTGCTCTTTCTAACTCCGTTAAAGGCCATTACCTCCTCTGGTTTTTTTCCAAATACATGATGATGGTGGAGAGTTCAGGATCTTGTAACTCATAGATGGTGACTGGGTTATTGGCCACTTCCCATAACGAAGAGTGGGCTCTGCGAAGATGTTCCATCCCATTGATCAAATAGACATCCATTAGGGAATCATCTTGAGGAACTAGGTCTCCTCTCCAAACCCTGACAACCGTGGATCTCCCTCTAGGGGTGGTTACGTGCTCTTCATGTCCCTCTTCATTAGGGTTGTGGGCATTGCCTTCTTCCCCTTGTTCGTTGATGCTTTCAGGGTGTTCTGTAACTACATACTGAATATCTCTTTTGTCCATATAGAACCCTCCTGCATATTTAACTGCTGACCTAGGTACTATGTAAGTGTCTGTAGCTTTCTTTAGTCTGGCCACTGATCGGTTTAGCCCATCTAGGTAGATAGGTATCCCATATTGGTTGGTGTTCACATATTCTAACGATGTCCGATATTCACCCTCAATAATTGACATCATGCCAATTATTGGTACAGAATTCTGCATATCCTCTGAAGCCATGGGAATTTCCTCCTCAGACTCACTCGAGGTTTCAGAATAATGTGAGCGACTACTTGGTTCGGCTACACTTCTTACAGAAGAAATCACACTTCTTCGACTCCCTAGGGCTCTTCCGGATCTTAGGTTCATTCAATTGAAGAATTCTAGTCTAATTTAGCCAACCTCCAGCTCCTAGAATTCTTTACTAAGGGTCTGAGTTCTAGGGAATATTTGGTTGACTTAAGACTTACAATGAATCCATGATACACGATACTTGACCTAGAAGAATTCCACGATACTCAATATTTGGCTGACTTGAATAATGCCACGATACTCGATACTCGACTCACACGATACACGATACTCGACCAACTAGAAAGATCACGATACACGATACTTGACTCGCAGATCATGATACACGATCCTTGACCAATATCGCGAGCCAATCAATGATACTCGATACTAGGAACTTCACGATACTCGATCTTCCACAAATGTCGCGAAAAGCAACCTCCATGATACACGATATGCAACAGGTATCGCGATCATAAATTCTCAATACACGATACTCGAGTAAGAGAATTTCCACGATAGTCGATACTAGGCAAATATCATTTTTAGTATCCCACGATACTCGATATCCACCAAGTATCATGAAAAGTTTCAACGATACACGATGTCCCTCAAGTATCGTGAACAGAAATTAACGATAAACGATATGTGACTAGTATCATGAGGATTTCTCAACGATACTCAATATGTGACCAATGTAAGTATCGCGATACTCGACCACAGGAGTTCACGATATGTGGATATCGCTATATCTCAACCGTGGGAGAACACGATACTTGACTTTTTTCCAATTTTCAACAAGTGTATTTATATTTTAAGTGAATACAAGTGGTCTTAAAGCCTCTCTCCCCTCTTCCAAATGCCCAAATCACAAAAAAATGACTTTCCTTACCCCAGGATGACCCTCACGATATCGGCCGCAGATCGTTTCACTGAGTTGCTTGATTTCACCAGAATTTAGGAGTAAGGGATAGGTATGATTACCTTGGAAGCTACTCTCCCACTTCTCTACAACTCCTTCTTGCTCTGCATAGCTCAATGATCCTACTCCCCGATCGTGATATTTGCTCTCCGATGCTCACGATACTTGCTTGGAGACAAGTGACTTGAAAAAGACAATTTTTGGTTTTTATACTTTTTGAAAATTTCTCCTAACTACAAAGACTTAACAAGAACAAAGGTTGAATGCTACTCTACCTTCCTAGCCTACTCCCTTCTTTCTCCTACTCTACTCACTCCACTCACTTCCCTAGACTATCAACTCACTACACACACTCCAAGAGTGAGAAGTAGTAAGTGCGGATGAGTGTGACTTACCAAAGAAGAGAAATTCACAACTCCTCTACTCGCTTCAATGCTAAGAGCTACTTACCATCACACGAATGTCTCGGTTTGATTCGACTTCCCCGGCAATGGCACCAAAAACGTGTGTACCTAAGTACCAACTTAGGGACTTGTGGAGAAAGAGACTATACCTCGATCCCCCTCAAGTGCATATAGTGGGGATTCACGCTTTATTTATCAATCCGAGGAGTATCAAAACCTAGCGGAGTGTATGAAGACATGCATTCAAATGCTGATCAATGCAAGTGAGCTTACCAAAGAGTGTAAATAAGTCTAAGTCTATTCCAAACAAGGTTCAGGGATCTGTTGAGATGTCACGATACTTGGAGCAGCAGCCAACAGTAAATCAAGCTTTTCTCTCAATTCCGAACCCCGAATATAGTGAATAGCGGATTCCTTTCGAAGCCCTCGAGAAGATGCATCCAATGGTGGTCTTTTCACTCAATTTTGACACTTTTGATTCAAGTTATGAGCAAAATACTGAGTCACGAGAATAATCTTCCTACACTTTAGCACTTTCTACACTTCACACACACCTAAACAACAGCAAACAAGCACTTTCATGGATATTTAACACTTCCAAACACTCTTTTCAAGCATCACACATGCACACAAGCTCACAAAGAAGATGATACAGAGAGGATAAGACACAAATTCGAAATTCCGTGCTTTTGATTCTCACAATGGCAAAAAGTCTTTACAAAGAGTCACAAATTGACTTATATACATGTGCCCTAAAAATGGTCCTTTCACACAAGAGACCAACACTTTATTCACTAAAATGTTAATTTTCTACTAATTTACATGGGTAAGCTACTAATCTCCAAGGGTATGCATCTAGAGGACTCCTCAAGTGCATTTACATCGGAAAATATGTTACAAAAAGGTTATGATACAAAGATAAAGTGTTTGAATCGGAAAAATTTTGGGGCCCATCTTTTTCTTTGCCTTTTGGTCTTCTTAGATCTACAACAGACATTAAGGATCTTTCATAGAGAGAAAAAAAATATCTCAAGTAAGGGAATGAAACTAGGGCACGATCAATTCAAGTGACTATGCTCATAAAAAAATCTTGGATGGCCATAATCGCTTGAATTGGTCGTGTCTCAAAGATGAGTTATTAATGAAAGGGAAATTATTTTGAGCATAACTTAACCTCATACTCATCCTAAAACAATTCTTCAACATCAATTCTTTGAGGGCTCTAAGTCTAAATGCAAGGGACGAATGATGCAAGTGAATAGAGGCAATCAAAGATGGTCAAACATGTGCTATTGCTTGAATCGATCATGCATAAAATTGAGGTGTAGAAGTGCTCAGTATGGGTACACAAAGTTGTTGAAGCTAGAAAATGAGCAAATGCTAAGGGACGTGATATTTATGAAGAAAAAGAGACGATGGAGAATCCACATGGACTAGTGTGCACAGCCATGTGGCAAGGCCTCAAGAATCCCAACGATCAAATGACATGGATGAATAACATTTTGACACATAGCGACTTGCACCTTGAGATCCACAATGGTCAAATGACATGGATGAATGAAAATCTACCATGTGGTACTGTAACTTGGGATTTGCAACGATCAAATGATGTGGACCAGTCAAAAGGTACCATGTGGCATCAACGATCAGTAGATCGTAAAGTTTCTATATAAGCTCCTTAGCTCATTTGTGGCATTTTTCTTCTGCTCTCTCTAGTCTCACTCAACTCCCCATATTCTTCATCATGTTTGTTTTTAGACTCTCTTTGGCTAGAAACAACCTCAGCTCATTCCTTGTTGAAGTCTCTTGGTGTGCAATATGAGATATGCATTTCTTTGCTTTTTCAAGTGCTTTTTAAGTTGTTCTATATGGAGCATTCATTCATATAGCTAGAAACATGACACTTGTTTGGACACGATCGATTCAAGCAATTAGGCCCATCAAAGAAGCTTGGATGGCCCTAATTGCTTGAATTGGTCGTGTCCAAAGAGAACAAGTGTATGATGCCTATTTGCTTTCCCTCATTATAAAAAGTTTTTCTTTATTTGATTATGTAATTAATTTCACATTTCACAAGTTGTTGATGGAGAAACAAGGCATTGAAGTTGTACGAGTCATTGGAGAACCATGACTAATTCAAGTGATAAGGCTCATCAAGAAATCTTGGATGGGCCTAATCGCTTAAATTGGTTTTGTCCCAAAGATGAGTCAATTCTTATTGTTCTTTTGTCGTGAACAACTTCCTTTTGTTCAATTTTCCAATACACAAGCGTAGTTTCATTCCATTACTTGAGATTTCTTTTTCCTTCCTATGCAAGGTCCTTCATGTCCTAGACACAAACAAGGTCATCTTCAACTTGAGATTGCATGTGAACTTTTGTATCTTATTATTGGTTTAATATTTGGAGAAATTTATACTACCATTGCCTCCGGAATGTTGTGGAGGTGATCGCAATCCGGGTGGATCGGGTCCGATCGTGGCACACACAGGGCGTATGAAGCTAATGAATGTTGGATGGTTTAAGGACATGAAAGTGAAATTAATGTTGAGTATGGAGAAGAGAGAGATGTTGAAATGATTATGGGAATGGGAATGTAGGAGTGCAAGTTAGATTTATGAACATGAATGATAAGAATGAAAGAGAACCATACACACGAATCAAATTTGGAAGGAAGAATGGTCCATTGAAGGAGCTTCTTAAACACTTCCTAATTCTAATCCATATGCATAGTCTTCTTTGGATGATATGTATGCATGACGTGAATAGATGGAAGCCTTACAGATAAACTAGTTTCGAAAGGAAGAATGGTCCAATATTGGAGCTTCTTATACACTTTCAGAAACTAATCAATATGTATGGGTATGTATGGATTATATGCATGCAAGTGAATTATGATGATAGATTTTAATCACAAGCTCAAAGAAACATCCTCACTAGTTCAACGCAATACTGCGGAGCCTTCTCACACATAGAAGAAATAGAAGAAATGTAAAAATACTTAAGAGACTGAGAGAGGAGACAAGAGACAAGTGACAAGTGACATGAATTAAAAGGATTTGAATTAAGATACATGTATAAGATCGTCGTGGTACGTCAAGCTAGGCAGTCTACTGATCAAAGGTGGTTCCGACCCTCAAACCATGACAGTTCAACCGAATGTCACACGTAAGAAGGTGAGTTCCACTTCAATGATCCTATGTATGTCTAGGCTCGTAACGTCTAACTAAAGAAGTCTAAGAATCATTAAAACCAGCTCTAACTCACTCACATGCTCCACCAAGGGTGAGTCAAGATAGAGATGCTGGTTTCAAGAGCCTATCCTAGATTGGAGTTCTAACTTAAATTTGAAACTAGGTACTATACTCATACTAGCCCACCTTGGATCCTCACTCGCTCAACCGAGGGTGATCATCTCAAGGAAACCGTAAGCTAGCATGAGCCCTATGGATGCCTAACAATGATGCTCTAGGAGTTTGGAGGGGGGTTTATATAGTTTTTTGAATGAATTTGGGCCTTTGGATCTAGAGAAATCAACTCTCAACTCTAGGATCACTACTTTTGATTACAACCATTTGATTAATCAAATCAATGGCTTGGAATTGTTCTTTCTATCAAATCTAGTGTAAAGGAGTGAAATTTAGGCGCCTTCATTCTCCACCATTGGATTTGGGGATGATCTGGATCGTCGGATCAGTGCTGACATCAGTTTGGATAAGATAAGCCACTATTTTTTTTATGACAGGGAAAAATTAAACCCCGATACAAGGTACAACCATTTTTGATGACGGAGAACAGTCGTTTAAACTCCGATACAAGTGCTGTGAGATGGACTAAGGATGTAGAAACATGCAATAGAAGGAGCTAGGATTTCAACAATTATGCTTTCGATACTGGATACATATGCATGTTTATATATGAAAGTCATGTCACCAAAATAAACCTCCAAATCTACATGCCCTATCTTTCCACAATCCTAGATTATAATCAATTTCTTAATAGATAAGTTACTACTTAAGATACAATTTTACACAAGTAGAGGAATCATCATTTGCCTTTTTTGACTCAAGTGATGCGGATATGCAATGTAATGCAAAGATGGAAAAAAAAACATGCATGAAACAAGCATGGAAAAAAAAAATAGAATGAACTTGAAAAAAAACAAAGCAACATGAACTTGAAAATTAATGATGTTTTTCCTTGCTCTATGATTGTTTCTATTCCCTCTGAGGTTTGTTTTCGAGTCACTCTTCTTTCACTAGGCTCAGCTTCATCTCTTTTTTGTTTTTCTTCTACATTGGATATGTGAGAAATAAGAGATTGATCTTCTATCGGTGACTCCCAAGCCGTTATTCTCCTAATCTCATCTCGTGCTCTTACTAAAGCCTCTATGGAGAAGTCAACTTCCTTTGTGGGTTTACTTGATTCTACTTGTTGTTCATCAAGAGCTTCTAGTTTCACTCCTCTAGTTCCTACATCCATTATAGTTATATTTTCATAGTGTTTTTTCATTCCTCCCTTACCATAATTTCCTTGCAAAGGTAGCCTAGATCGATAGTCACAGATTTTCTTGTCTATGTCTATTACTAGTCGTTGCTCCTTAGCAGCCTCCAATAATTCACAATCTCTCAAAAAGTGCTCTAACGAATCACACCAAGGACACCTACGAGGGCCACGCACAAAACCATTTTGATTTTGAGGATTTTGATTAACTTGTGGTGGGAAATTTTGAAATTGAGGATTTTGTTGATAAGGTATTGCTTGAACAGGATAATTAGGATTTTGATAAGGCAATTGATGTATTTGAGGAGCTTGGGGAGCAACATGTGGTACTTGAGGTGCAAGAGGAGCTTCTATATTATATGGTTGATGATTTTGAAAATTTTGATTTTGAGGATTTTGAAAAGCTATTTGTGAAGCTTGAGGATACATGTTTTGACACATTTGAGGATTTTGCACATGAGGGTGAGGATTTTGCACATGAGGGTGAGGATTTTGCATTGAAGGATTATGCATTGGAGAAACTTGATATGCTTGAGTAGGAGCTACTTGTGGATTTTGATTGGTAGCTATAACATGTTGATTAGGCTCTTGAAAAGTCATTGGGTTCATTTGATTTTGGAAAGTTTTGGTGTAATTAGATTGTAAAGCATCTATAGTCTTGGCCAAATTGGATTGTGTAGCAATAAGACTTTCCATTTGCTTAGTGAGAATTTCCACTTGAGATTGTTCAACTACACTTTTATTTGGCTCTACTTTAAAACCTTGAGTAGGCTCCATCATTTGAGGAATAGGAGTGAAGTCAAAAAGCATAGCATGGGATTGTTCTCTAACTTGCTCCTTAGTTTGTGGAAGGCTAGCTTGAGGAAGACTAGTTTGGTCATAAAGCATGGATTGTCTTTGATGTCTATGGGCTACAGCCTCTACTACTTTGCGCACTTTTTGCCAATTGTGAGTAAGACCATAGCGCTTATCTGGCTCTTCTAATCGCCGTTCAACTTCCCTACGAGTTTCAGGATGAAGAAGCTTAAGAAAATTGATCACAAGATCAGGTTCCAAAGTTATCTTATCCTCATCAGGAAGTTGCTCATAGCGTCTAATATACTCATTTTGTAAGTGAGTAATAGAGCTACTAGGCTTTGGAGAATTGACCCATCGTAAGAATCCATCTCGATTATGTTGGCTATAATCTTCAAGATAGAATTCTTTGAGCATCTCCTTTCTAAAATCACTCCAAGGAAGACTATCATATTGAGTGACACGGTTTATGATAGAACTATCAACAATTCGTTCAAAGAATGATATCAAAAGATCTTCGAGAAGACCGAAAATCATAGCTTGCTCTTCAAACAAATCTAAGTAGCTTGTTATGTTGATGCCATTGAATTTTCCCTTCTCTCTCAACATAGAAGATACTATTCTTTGGCCTTGTTTGTCAACAATAAGGGATTTGAATCCTTCCTCCATCTTATGTGAATAAGCAAGTGATGCACGATGCTCTAGATCTCTCACAAATGTGTTTACTTTACGACGAAGATGTGCACGATATTGTGAGAAATCCAGTGCAACACTCAAGACTGATGATGATTAAATGATGAGAATAAAAAATATGAAACAAAGGATATGGATCACAACCTCCCAACAAGATCAGAAGCAAATGCCACGAAGCATTTCACGTCGCGTTCAAATGTGGAGGTGATCGCAATCCGGGTGGATTGGGTCTAGTCGTGGCGCACACAGGGTGTATGAAGCTAATGAATGTTGGATGGTTTAAGGACATGAAAGTGAAATTAATGTTGAGTATGGAGAAGAGAGAGATGTTGAAATGATTATGGGAATGGGAATGTAGGAGTGCAAGTTAGATTTATGAACATGAATTATAAGAATGAAAGAGAAACATACACATGAATCAAATTTGGAAGGAAGAATGGTCCATTGAAGGAGCTTCTTAAACACTTCCTAATTCTAATCCATATGCATAGTCTTCTTTGGATGATATGTATGCATGGCGTGAATAGATGGAATCCTTACACATAAACTAGTTTTGAAAGGAAGAATGGTCCAATATTGGAGCTTCTTATACACTTTCAGAAACTAATCAATATGTATGGGTATGTATGGATTATATGCATGCAAGTGAATTATGATGATAGATTTTACTCACAAGCTCAAAGAAACATCCTCACTGGTTCAACGCAATACTGCGGAGCCTTCTCACACATAGAAGAAATAGAAGACATGTAAAAATACTTAAGAGACTGAGAGAGGAGACAAGAGACAAGTGACAAGTGACATGAATTAAAAGGATTTGAATTAAGATACATGTATAAGATCGTCGTGGTACGTCAAGCTAGGCAGTCTACTGATCAAAGGTAGTTCCGAGCCTCAAACCATGACAGTTCAACCGAATGTCACACGTAAGAAGGTGAGTTCCACTTCAGTGACCCTATGTATGTCTAGGCTTGTAACGTCTAACTAAAGAAGTCTAAGACTCATTAAAACCAACTCTAACTCACTCACACGCTCCACCGAGGGTGAGTCAAGATAGAGATGCTGGTTTCAAGAGCCTATCCTAGATTGGAGTTCTAACTTAAATTTGAAACTAGGTACTATACTCATACTAGCCCACGTTGGATCCTCACTCGCTCAACCGAGGGTGATCGTCTCAAGGAAACCGTAAGCTAGCATGAGCCCTATGGATGCCTAACAATGATGCTCTAGGAGTTTGGAGGGGGGTTTATATAGTTTTTTGAATGAATTTGGGCCCTTGGATCTAGAGAAATCAACTCTCAACTCTAGGATCACTACTTTCGATTACAACCATTTGATTAATCAAATCAATGGCTTGGAATTGTTCTTTCTATCAAATCTAGTGTAAAAGAGTGAAATTTAGGCGCCTTCATTCTCCACCATTGGATTTAGGGATGATCTGGACCGTCGGATCAGTGCTGACATCAGTTTGGATAAGATAAGCCGCTATTTTTGGAGAAAAGCTGCATTATTGATCTTTGATTGTCAAAAAAATCTTCTTTTATGGAAAAACTCGTGGATCCTCCTTGCTTTAAGCATAAGTGCATCTCCACCCTTGAATATGAGCTCATCTTGATCATACAACATGGCTCAATCAACTTTTGCCATGTGGTGGCCCTTCAACCCTTCAATTTGCTTAAACTAGAAAACTACGGTGATCCTGAAAACTTGACTTTGTACTCTTTGACCCTCCAAATAGGCTTTGATGAAGATGAAACATTGTAGGACTATGTTTCCAAAGATCTCCTTCAGGAATATGCAGAAAAAACTCCCATCTGAATCTCCCTTGTACAAGTTTGACTACATTTGGATGGAAGCTTGCAAGGTGGCATTAAGGTGTCTAGGAAGCTCTGATAGCCCTCAAAACTTGTACAAATATGTAGCCACATATGATCTTTATACATGCCAAACCATATGGCTAACATAAATTTCTATACAAGAATTTGTAGGGTCAAACTAGAAAAATTACATTTTTACAAAATAAACATAGCATATCAATGTGCTACAAAATCCATTTTCTGCTGAAATTTGGGCTATAGGCTGCCTTTGACAATCTTTACAAGTATATGAATTTTCATCTAATTTGGTGACAATGAAATTTTTGCCCTAATTTCCCAACTTTGACCAGCTTTGACCAGCTTTGATCGCTACCATGGACTTTCTTGATTTCTTTGAAACTTTGTATGTGAGCTTCCTTTGACATCCTTGATGCATCCTGGACTTCTCGGGGAATTCCGGCTACCTTCACCAAATATGTTTTTTGTAGGCCTTCACAAGTGAGAGAGGAGAGCAAATCTCGACGACATTCGCCCCCACTAAACCTGTGATTCCTCCGGAAGCGCCACTCTAGCATCTGTGAAAAACAAAATGTTCCAGGCATCAAATTCTTTTATAGGCAACATAAGAAACATGGAAGGAAAATTGATTATATGCATGAATAAGTAGGTAACGTGACATGAAGCAAAATTTGCATGAAAGAAAGAATTGAAACAGGCAACATGAATATGCATGAACAAATAGGCAACATATATACAAATGAACAAGCAACATTGGCAACAAGAAAGAAAAAAAACAAGCTTCAATATGAAGTGGATGTATTGAGTCGTTTTAAGCATCAGTTCCTCTCATCTTGAAGAAAATTTTGTACCTTTTTCATAAAGCAATCTACCTTAAATATGATTATAAACAAAGATTTAGGATTTTCAAGAGACATCTTTCATCTTTAGCTTATTTTAGATCAACTCCTTTCCTACATAAATATGAATATGCTCTTTCTCTAATAACATGCAAGGAAATCTAACTAAACTCCACTAATGCATAAATCTTCCTATATAGCCCGTGATTTATTCTACTATGCCTCTTTATCCTCCTTTGGCTTGCTCTTTTTTTTTTTTGATGATGATGATGATTCGGCAACTTTATGGTTACGATCACTTTTTTGGGGTGGAAGAAAGTGTAAACTTCCTGGTAACATGTAGCTTTTTTTTTTCTTTTTGATGACAGGGAAAAATTAAACCCCGATACAAGGTACAACCATTTTTGATGACGGAGAACAGTCGTTTAAACTCCGATACAAGTGCTGTGAGATGGACTAAGGATGTAGAAACATGCAATAGAAGGAGCTAGGATTTCAACAATTATGCTTTCGATACTGGATACATATGCATGTTTATATATGAAAGTCATGTCACCAAAATAAACCTCCAAATCTACATGCCCTATCTTTCCACAATCCTAGATTATAATCAATTTCTTAGTAGATAAGTTACTACTTAAGATACAATTTTACACAAGTAGAGAAATCATCATTTGCCTTTTTTGACTCAAGTGATGTGGATATGCAATGTAATGCAAAGACTGAAAAAAAAACATGCATGAAACAAGCATGGGAAAAAAAAAAATCGAATGAACTTGAAAAAAAACAAAGCAACATGAACTTGAAAATTAATGATGTTTTTCCTTGCTCTATGATTGTTTCTATTCCCTCTGAGGTTTGTTTTCGAGTCACTCTTCTTTCACTAGGCTCAGCTTCATCTCTTTTTCGTTTTTCTTCTACATTGGATATGTGAGAAATAAGAGATTGATCTTCTATCGGTGACTCCCAAGCTGTTATTCTCCTAATCTCATCTCGTGCTCTTACTAAAGCCTCTATGGAAAAGTCAACTTCCTTTGTGGGTTTACTTGATTCTACTTGTTGTTCATCAAGAGCTTCTAGTTTCACTCCTCTAGTTCCTACATCCGCTATAGTTATATTTTCATAGTGTTTTTTCATTCCTCCCTTACCATAATTTCCTTGCAAAGGTAGCCTAGATCGATAGTCACAGATTTTCTTGTCTATGTCTATTACTAGTCGTTGCTCCTTAGCAGCCTCCAATAATTCACAATCTCTCAAAAAGTGCTCTAACGAATCACACCAAGGACACCTACGAGGGCCACGCCTAAAACAATTTTGATTTTGAGGATTTTGATTAACTTGTGGTGGGAAATTTTGAAATTGAGGATTTTGTTGATAAGGTATTGCTTGAACAGGATAATTAGGATTTTGATAAGGCAATTGATGTATTTGAGGAGCTTGGGGAGCAACATGTGGTACTTGAGGTGCAAGAGGAGCTTCCATATTATACGGTTGATCATTTTGAAAATTTTGATTTTGAGGATTTTGAAAAGCTATTTGTGAAGCTTGAGGATACATATTTTGATACATTTGAGGATTTTGCACATGAGGATGAGGATTTTGCATTGAAGGATTATGCATTGGAGGAACTTGATATGCTTGAGTAGGAGCTACTTGTGGATTTTGATTGGTAGCTATAACATGTTGATTAGGCTCTTGAAAAGTCATTGGGTTCATTTGCTTTTAGAAAGTTTTGGTGTAATTAGATTGTAAAGCATCTATAGTCTTGGCCAAATTGGATTGTGTAGCAATAATACTTTCCATTTGCTTAGTGAGAATTTCCACTTGAGATTGTTCAACTACACTTTTATTTGGCTCTACTTTAAAACCTTGAGTAGGCTCCATCATTTGAGGAATAGGAGTAAAGTCAAAAAGCATAGCATGGGATTGTTCTCTAACTTGCTCCTTAGTTTGTGGAAGGCTAGCTTGAGGAAGACTAGTTTGCTCATAAAGCATGGATTGTCTTTGATGTCTATGGGCTACAACCTCTACTACTTTGCGCACTTTTTGCCAATTGTCAGTAAGACCATAGCGCTTATCTGGCTCTTCTAATCGCCGTTCAACTTCCCTACGAGTTTCAGGATGAAGAAGCTTAAGAAAATTGATCACAAGATTAGGTTCCAAAGTTATCTTATCCTCATCAGGAAGTTTCTCATAGCGTCTAATATACTCATTTTGTAAGTGAGTAATAGAGCTACTAGGCTTTGGAGAATTGACCCATCGTAAGAATCCATCTTGATTATGTTGGCTAAAATCTTCAAGATAGAATTCTTTGAGCATCTCCTTTCTAAAATCACTCCAAGGAAGACTATCATATTGAGTGACACGGTTTATGATAGAGCTATCAACAATTCGTTCAAAGAATGATATCAAAAGATCTTCGGGAAGACCAAAAACATAGCTTGCTCTTCAAACAAATCTAAGTAGCTTGTTATGTTGACGCCATTGAATTTTCCCTTCTCTCTCAACATAGAAGAGACTATTCTTTGGCCTTGTTTCTCAACAATAAGGGATTTGAATCCTTCCTCCATCTTATGTGAATAAGCAAGTGATGCACGATGCTCTAGATCTCTCACAAATGCGTTTACTTCACGACGAAGATGTGCACGATATTGTGAGAAATCCAGTGCAACACTCAAGATTGATGATGATGAAATGATGAGGATAAAAAATATGAAACAAAGGATATGGATCACAACCTCCCAACAAGATCAGAAGCAAATGCCACGAAGCGTTTCACGTCGGGTTCAAATGTGGAGGTGATCGCAATCCGGGTGGATCGGGTCCGGTCGTGGCACACACAGGGTGTATGAAGCTAATGAATGTTGGATGGTTTAAGGACATGAAAGTGAAATTAATGTTGACTATGGAGAAGAGAGAGATGTTGAAATGATTATGGGAATGGGAATGTAGGAGTGCAAGTTAGATTTATGAACATGAATGATAAGAATGAAAGAGAACCATACACACGAATCAAATTTGGGAGGAAGAATGGTCCATTGAAGGAGCTTCTTAAACACTTCCTAATTCTAATCCATATGCATAGTCTTCTTTGGATGATATGTATGCATGACGTGAATAGATGGAATCCTTACACATAAACTAGTTTTGAAAGGAAGAATGGTCCAATATTGGAGCTTCTTATACACTTTCAGAAACTAATCAATATGTATGGGTATGTATGGATTATATGCATGCAAGTGAATTATGATGATAGATTTTACTCACAAGCTCAAAGAAACATCCTCACTGGTTCAACGCAATACTACGGAGCCTTCTCACACATAGAAGAAATAGAAGACATGTAAAAATACTTAAGAGACTGAGAGAGGAGACAAGAGACAAGTGACAAGTGACATGAATTAAAAGGATTTGAATTAAGATACATGTATAAGATCGTCGTGGTACGTCAAGCTAGGCCGTCTACTGATCAAAGGTGGTTCGGACCCTCAAACCATGACAGTTCAACCGAATGTCACACGTAAGAAGGTGAGTTCCACTTCAGTGACCCTATGTATGTCTAGGCTCATAATGTCTAACTAAAGAAGTCTAAGACTCATTAAAACCAGCTCTAACTCACTCACATGCTCCACCGAGGGTGAGTCAAGATAGAGATGCTGGTTTCAAGAGCCTATCCTAGATTGGAGTTCTAACTTAAATTTGAAACTAGGTACTATACTCATACTAGCCCACCTTGGATCCTCACTCGCTCAACCGAGGGTGATCGTCTCAAGGAAACCGTAAGCTAGCATGAGCCCTATGGATGCCTAACAATGATGCTCTAGGAGTTTGGAGGGGGGTTTATATAGTTTTTTGAATGAATTTGGGCCCTTGGATCTAGAGAAAACAACTCTCAACTCTAAGATCACTACTTTCGATTACAACCATTTGATTAATCAAATCAATGGCTTGAAATTGTTCTTTCTATCAAATCTAGTGTAAAGGAGTGAAATTTAGGCGCCTTCATTCTCCACCATTGGATTTGGGGATGATCTGGACCGTCGGATCAGTGCTGAAATCAGTTTGGATAAGATAAGCCACTATTTTTGGAGAAAAGCTACATTATTGATCTTTGATTGTCAAAAAAATCTTCTTTTATGGAAAAACTCGTGGATCCTCCTTGCTTTAAGCATAAGTGCATCTCCACCCTTGAATATGAGCTCATCTTGATCGTACAACATGGCTCAATCAGCTTTCGCCATGTGGTGGTCCTTCAACCCTTCAATTTGCTTTAACTAGAAAACTGCGGTGATCCTAAAAACTGGACTTTGTACTCTTTGAACCTCCAAATAGGCTTTGATGAAGATGAAACATTGTAGGACTATGTTTCCAAAGATCCTCTTCATGAATATGCATAAAAAACTCCCATCTGAATCTCCCTTGTACAAGTTTGACTACATTTGGAAGCTTGCAAGGTGGCATTAAGGTGTCTAGGAAGCTCTGATAGCCTTGAAACCTTGTACAAATATGTAGCCACATATGATCTTTATACATGCCAAACCATATGGCTAACATAAATTTCTTACAAGAATTTGTAGGGTCAAACTAGAAAAATTACATTTTTACAAAATGAACATTACATATCAGTGTGCTACAAAATCCATTTTCTGCTAAAATTTGGGCTATAGGCTGCCTTTGACAATCTTTACAAGTATATGAATTTTCATCTAATTTGGTGACAATGAAATTTTTGCCCTAATTTCCCAACTTTGACCAGCTTTGACCGCTACCATGGACTTTCTTGATTTCTTTGAAACTTTGTATGTGAGCTTCCTTTGACATCCTTGATGCATCCTGGACTTCTCGGGGAATTCCGGCTACCTTCACCAAATATGTTTTTTGTAGGCCTTCACAAGTGAGAGAGGAGAGCAAATCTCGACGACAACGTGCCAAAACCCTACGATTGATTGTCTATTTTCATGATTCTCATACCTAGAGGTCTTGACAAATCTTTTTGTACTGATTTTCAAAAATGACATATTCAAGCGATTAGGCCCATCCAACATTTGGAGATGAGCCTAATCGCTTGAATTGGTCGTGTCTTAGATTCATGTACAAATAGGCTCATCAAGACCTCTCAGTACTAGAATCATGCAAATAGACAGTCAATCTTAGGGTTTTGGCACATTTCGGATGCAATGGTACTATTAGTTTCACCAAATTCTAAGCCAATTGTAAGATACAGAAGTTGACATGGAATCTAAGGTTCAAGATGGCTTCCTTTGTGTCTAGGACATTAAGGATCTTTCATAGGGAGAAAACAAAAAATCTCAAGTAAGGGAATAAAACTAGGGTATGAATGATTCAAGTGATTTGCATATTCAAGGTCTTTCGATGGGCCTAATTGCTTGAATTGGTCATATGTCAAAATCGCTTGAATTAGAGTCATTGGAGAACCACTGATGGTCCTAATTGCTTGAATTGTTCATCTACATTGAAACCAACTTTTTTATGTATATTTTTTTTCTTGAGTATTATAAATGTCTTACCCTTGGTTTATGTCATGTAATGCACATGAAAGCACTTGAGCAATTGCATTATTTGACATGACCAATTCAAGCGATAAAGGGTAGTCCGAGTACTTTGGATGACCCTAATCACTTGAATCCGTCGTCTCCATTCATACCTTTCATTTGAAGTATATTTGCTTAATTGAATGTAAGACATGTATGATCATGGATTTTTTGTCATGAAATACACAAGATATCACTTAATGGCTTGCCTTTTTGGACACAACTAATTCAAGTGATATGGGCAATCGGACAAGTTTGGGTGGCCCTTATCGCTTGAATCGATCATGTCTTTAATCCCTCCATTAGTTTACTTTTTTCTTTCATATCTATAAGGATTATGTTTTCTACTTTCTTGAAGATGACAAGATGTGAAGAGTTCTTGATACATCTGGTTTAGATTTTAGTTTCTATGGTCCTATTCCAAAAGTTTGAAGAGGTTGTTTCAAGAAAGGTCTTTGCCTTGGATCCACTTGTGACTGAGTGTGTAATTTTCAAGCATCGAGAAATAAGTCACTTTCTCAAGAACAAGTATGGCTTATATTTCCAGAGGTCATTAGAGTTTAATAATAATCAACTTCAATAAATACCAAGCTTTATTTATGAACTCCCTCCAATCACAAAATAGCAATTGCAAACTATAAGCTCTAGTGCACTTTTGATGCACTTTTGTATCATCACATTGCGATGCATTTTGATATTATTTTAGTTTTGTAGTGTTTCCAAGGTTTTGAAGATGCACATATGATTGAGAATATACTCCATCACCTACAGATAAGAAGGCACAAGATAAGAACAAAGTACCTCCTATTCATTCTCACTTAAGAATGTCCCAAAGAAAAAGGACAAAGGTGAAGGCTCCAAAAAGGAAAAGCATAAAAAGAAACAGAAGATATACAATTTCTGATACCTATGATTAGCTCTAGAGAGAAATCCCATGTATTTTCAACATATGTTGGAAAATATTTATTTGTCCTATTTTGTTGTAAATAATAATTATGTACAGAAGGAACCCTTCGAAGCATTCTATTTAGAAAACAATGTATTGAGGAATGATGCCATTCTATCTTTATCTAGAAGATAGTATGTTTGTGATTCATGCTTGTACATAGAGCTCAATATTTCAACTTCTAAATGTTGGTGATCTTTATTTCTAAAAAAGAGGAAGCATTTGTGGTGTGCCTATCATTTATGAGATCAATTAAGATGATAAGTGGTTTACCATTTATTTTTTCCCATTAATGTTATATCTTGATTTTTTAAATCTCTGAAATGTAGTCCTTAGCTTGTATAACTAATATTCTGAAAAGAAAAAAAATTCACGACTGATTCAAGCAAAGAGAGCAATTGGAGAACTTCCGATGGCCCTAATCTCTTGAATTGGTCGTGTCTTGTAATGCATGTACCATTTATTATTATGATGTCTCCAATACCTATCGTCTATTTATCTACACAGAAAGAGGTTTCCACAAGGAATCCTCTTTTCCATTGTAAACCTGACATGAGGCTACACGATTGGAAAGACCACGACAAGTAGAAGCATTTGAACACTCTGACAAATAATAGAGAAAGCTCAAAGGGAGAAACCAAGACTCACAAACTTTGCGAGTATTTATAGGTAAAATTTGATGTATATGTGGAAAACTGAGACTCATAAACTATTGATTTGATGTATCAAGTGTATCTGAAAAATCATTGAATTTTGTGAACCTAAAAATATTTCGTATCTTCAAAAATCTTTTCTCTCTTGGAGATGTAAAGATTTGCATTGTATGGTGTGAAAAAATATCCATTTTTGTATGAAAACAAAAGATTCTACATGGAGTACAAGAAATTCCATCGCCTCAATGACACTTTTCGAGCATATCTACAAAAAAAGGCCTTTCTTTGTGGGATTAAAAGGGATAGGAATGTTATATTCTTGTACACGTGGAAAGCCCCAATTTGTCAATTTCTTTAATCTGTCATTAGCAAACAACCCCTTTTTGGCCGGTTTTCTTTCTAATGAGCAACCACATCACAAGTGTCGATTACTATAGTTGATGAGGATGAAGAAGACGACGAAGATGGTGATGAGCATGAAGAATCTAAAGAAAGCAATGATGAACACAAGGGATGACATCAAGAAGGGCAACAAGAAGTGCCTGAACTTGCATGTGCTCTAGTGTACACAACTTTGTTACAAAGATTATACGATACAATCAAGGTAGTGCAAGAAAGGCATCAAGTTTCATTCACATCAGGAAAAGCCTTAATTGATCAGATCCTTACCGATGAAGGTGTGGACCCTTAGTTCATCCCTACACTCAAATTATGAACTGAATCTTTGGGAGTTCAAGAGGCTATGCACATGGCATTGCGAGAATTAATTCGATATGACAAATGTATAGTGGAAACAAGGCCATTAGTAGGCAAAGACATACGGATACCCATATCTAAACCAAAAGCAACCACAGAACCAATGGCGACCCCAGCAACCACCATAGATCTTGCTGTGGAAACTTTTGTACAAACATCACCTATCTCACCCCAACATCCCCCATCTCCCCCGTCGTCCCCACCTTTGCCTCCTACCACTCACAAAACCGATGTAGTATTAATCACCACTACCCAAATCCCTACCTCATCAACCTCGTTTTCCTTCTGTGAACCAACCTCTTAGGAAACCCTCTTTTCCTCTATCACCAACCCTCTTTTTACTTCCCCATTTTTATCTGTAGATCCCAACATTGGACACCCCATTCTACCTAGTATAGGACACCCAAGACCCACCAAAGGTAGTTTAGGTACCCCTGCTTGCCCCTATTCACAGATTCCCCTTCCCCATTATCCATACTTCCCATTTGCCTCATCCATGTTCCCCTATACCTCCATTGCCACCATAGCACCACCCCACTACATATCATTCATGAAAAGCTTCATCTGTGTCCCCACCACACAGATGTTAGGTTCACAAACACTCACATCCACTTCATTATACATAGACACGATGCTCACTTCACCTACCATTCCCACTTACATGGTAGCTCCCACAAGCACCGCACTGTCTGATCCCATGGATATTTCTCCACCCATTGCAACTCCCCCTCCCCCCACGCTCCCACGCTCCCCGCTCCCCACTCCATCCACATCACGAGAACCATCATGCACAACATCCACCATTCCCATCCCTATTCCCATTCCCCCTACATTAAATACTATTCCCTTTGCATCTACACTTGTAAATACTACTTTCAATATGATAATTCAATGTGTATCACAGCTTCAAGAGGACTATCAATGAATAGAAGATCGGAAGGCTACTTTCCAGGCAGGATCTCAAAGATAACAAGCACGATTCATGGCTTTGGAAGCTAACAATGAAGCACTCCAAGTAGAATACTTCACATTACAACAACTTCATGTAGAATTGGACTCCAATGTACCCGATGTGGATGGCCAAAGTCTCAAAGACTTGGAGACAATGCTTCATGAGAAAAATCTAACCAATGCAAGACTACAATGGAATCTAGGTCTTCTCAGGAAACATATGTTTGCATTACTGGAAGAAAATAAGAGACTACAGCAGTAGAACCAAGATAATCTCAAAGTTGCTTTGTAAGGAACACCAAGCACAATTATCAGCCCTACATTTTTTTAAGCTCTTCCCTCCAAAGACATCAAGATCTTACTCGAGGAACACACTAATTTTCTAGAGTCATATGAAAATTCGGAGACAGAGTGCATAGACCTCAAGAAGTAGTTAACCGTGGTAAGCACATCTAAGCCGATGGTTGCAACCCTCACAAAAACTACATAGGAACTACAAACCCTCACGAAATAGGTTGAGGAAATCCAAGCAAGGCAATTGCCATATGAGAGGCCACCTTCTCCAATCAAAGAATCAGAGCCAGACACGATCATGGAAATCCTTGTCGAACTTGCGATGTACATGGTCCCTTCTTTGTCTATGTTAGCCTCATTTTCAAACTTTACAGCTAGATGTTCTAATCCCATAGGTCGATTAGGGTTATGTGATTGAATTACCGACCTATGAAGGCCATCTTCATATACGCGGGCACCCAATCTATTCGTGCAGATGTAATCCAATTAGGTCTTGTAGGGTCCCTCTATCCTCTCTAGATGGGCTATGTTAAATGCAACCTCTAGTCTTCTTGTGTTGAAAGACAGATTTGAGTCACTCATGTCAGAGCTAACCTCATATGGATAACTATCGAACTGTTGAGCCCACGATCGTGTTGTAGTTCTCACACTAGCCTTAGAAGATCGAACACTTCGCTTATCACTTCCCAAATCTCAGGTTCATTAATCCTTGTTGGTAGCTGTCATGGCATCTCAAGACAAGGGACCCGACATATGGAATCAAAGCAAAGAGAAGGGCCAAGCAGGAAAAACAGTCAAAGAAGATCTGGCAAATAGGCCATTCAATTTTCCCAAGCTAACCCCCTTTCAATAGTGATTTTCATCACTACATGAACATTGTAAATACCGTTTTTGGTAGATTAGACTCCGTTTTGTTCAAGCCGAGAGTCCTCGATCTTGAGGGTATTAGAAGTATTTATGTACCAAATTTCATAATTTTTAGAGCTCATTCTAGTCTAGAAACCTAATTTTTAACTAGGCTGGACACTAGGTCTGGACAAGGCCACTAGCTAGTCAAAAACTATAAAGGGAGCTAGAGAGCTCATTTTTGGGAGAACAAATTGTAGTTTGAACTAAAGAAGAGCTCTTGTAATTGTGTTTTGATCTTAATCAAAGCTTCCATTGTCTCACTCTTTGTTCTTACGTGTGTGCACATGTGTGTGTATGTGTGCATGCTTGTGTGCTTCTCCATCGCCACTTGTGCACATCACTTGCTTGAGGTCTTCATACCATCCTCATGTTTTCCACGATTGACATTAAAGTAGGTGCTACTCACCACTGAGCTACACCAAATTTTGGCCCCATTGCTAGGGATCGAGCTTTGAGGATGAGCGTGTGATGGTAAGATGTAGAGTAGAGGTGTTGGAAGAGTAGGGAAGCAATATCTTTTACTTATTTTACTACAATTGACACTGTCAATCGTGACTGACATCCACGGTCGACACCTCTATCAATCACGATCGACACCGTTGATTGCGATCGACGACGATGAGCGACATAACTAACCGACAGACCCTGTCAATCGTGACCGACCCATCGATCACAATCGACAGCCATGAAAGATTGCCATGTAAGCCTCTATCAGTCGCGATTGACATCGTCGATCGTGACTGACTGAAATTTCACAATTGACAAAATAAATTGCATGTCCATGTGTCCATCACGACGGACAGACCCACAATTGACTGAAATTACATCAAAATTTGGTGTCGATCACGATTGACACCATTGATTGCGATTGACAGCCCTCACGACCCACTCTGTTGATCGTGATTAACACCATCGATCACAATTGACATGTCGATCGGGATTGACACCCACGACAGAAAGCTTTGTGCATCACGATTGACATCCCTGTCGATCGCGAATGACAGGCATTTTTTGCCAAATTTTTAGGGTTTTTAATTTTCAAAATTTTGTCAATTTTGGGCATATAGTTCATGCAATTGGTGCATGGTGAGGCCTCGAGAAAATAACTCGAGAGATCTTGTTTGCCTGTTAGCCTGTTTTAACCCTATTTTAGCCCCTAAACCCTCAACTATCATAACTTCTTCATACAAACTCTATTCCTAGTTGACCTTCTAAAGGGGTGAGACAATTCAGGGCTCTCTAAGGGAATTGTCATTAAAACAAAGTAGAATTTGGGTCTATGAAGTGCATGCATGGACATGGTCTTTTGAATCAATTGAAATTAAGTCTTGAGCTAACTCTAGGACTCTTGGAGGTCCATTGAGAGCATGGAAGGGTGTCTAGAGCTTTAGCATTCTGCAAGCTTGAGAACGGTGTTCTTGAGCACCCAAGAGCAAGGGATAAGCAATTAAGGTTTGATCATTCTCAACTCCCTTCGTCAATTCCTAGCTTAGGCTAAGTGCGAGTAGTGCTAGAAATAAGTCAAGGTGACTATAGGCATCTATCAAGTCAAAGAGTAGTTAATCACTCAAGTTCAAGCAGAAATATAATCTCTTTATGATCAATAATTTTTAAAGGAAACAATTTAACATGGTACGATCAACTTAAAGTGCGGAAATTCACTCAAGTATTCCTGAGGACCTGTTGTCTGACAAGAGCATAATCACGATAACCACCTAAAAAAAAAAGGAACCAAGTGACTGATACAAATTGATCTACAAGGAGGTTGTACTTGGGGAAAATTGGGGTTGTTCAATTAGGCATATGAACCTTAGATAAGGACGACATCTAAGGAGAGATAGACAAAGCCTTAGGTCTTCAGAGGCTAGTGTCAATCACACTGCTAGCTCTTGGGCCCAGTAGTTGAGCAATTATCCACACTACCCTAGCTCTGAAACTAGTGAATCAGAGATGTCTTATGGTAGGGAGAGACCCACCGGAAGTTCAGGTATGGCTTACTTAGAGGAACCTAAAGGCCCGTACAAAACTCAACTTGAATACATCAGGACCAACCGATCAAGTGCTCGCATCTATGAGGATGGTCTGAGAAGGTCCATTGTGCAGATTAGAAACTCTAATCAACCCCTTGGACTAGAACATCGAGTGGTCAAGTTTGAAAATGGTGCATACCTAGATAAGGAAGGAACAACATACGTGTTCCCAACCAACTGGATAGAACAGATGAATTTGGCAATGTGATTCGAGAGACAAATGTAGGTGACATAGAGCAAGAGAAGTTAGGGAGAGAGCCTAGAACTCCCCAAGGCAAATTAGTCCTGACTAGAATCATCACTCCACAATGGATTCCCCAAGACAATAAGAGCATAGATATACTCTTAAACTGAGAGACTTACGAGGCCTTTTGGAGGTATAAGACTGACCAGCCTAATGAAGCAGGAATGGTGACAATCTATGAGTTTAAAGATCTTGATAGCCGGATCAAAGTGACTTATTTACACAATACTTCAGAGAGGATCTTTGTGGTCTAAGAGCATGGTAGGCATGCCTGCACTTGTAAGGGTGAATTTGTTTTTCCGCAACCAAGATCTAACGTCTCTTATGGTCACCAAGGAGCTGGAACATCCCAAGCTCATGGAGTTCAAAGGGACAGGAGTAGAGATAGGCCCGAGGTAAGCTTTGCTAACTCAATAGGAAGAGAACGACCAAGAACAGAGATGGATAGAATGGAAACTGAGAGACCTTGAGACCCAAGGAATCAAAGAAATACAGATGAATTCCCTTTGCCAAGGCCTAGAGAACACACTAGAACCTTGAGGCCTACACAACTAGTTAAGTCCATGAAGAATTGCTTTGATGGCACTAGAGACCCGTACGATCTTGTGGCAGAATTCAGGCAAGCCTTGAGGGTAGAGCAAGTGGATGACCTGTTCACGCACTACAATGCATTTGGTCTAACTCTCAAGAACACAGCCCTTACATGGTTTCAACCACTACATGAGAGGCAGTTCAGGAACATAGACCAACTTCTAAAAGCCTTCATCACAGAATTTTCTGAGAGTGGTATACGGCACAATACTTACTCACTCATACATAGCTTCAAGCAGGTGTCTCAAGAGATGGTCAGACTTGCAAGACGAAGGTTTAGGCAATACCTAGAGAGATGTCATATTCCAGAGTTACCCACACTAGCCAAGCAAGTGGCTTTATTCTTAAATGGATTGCTAAGTACCAAATTGAGATCTTACGTGTACTTGAAGGACCCTAGAACCATAGAAGAGTGTGTACGCATGTGCATCGACATCGAGGATAACCTAGGGGAGGAATTAGAGATTTCAAAAATCTACAAAGATCTAGATAGCTCAACTTGCCTCAATTCAAATACATCTACATCTATTGAGGAACTTGCTGAGAAAGTAGCTGAGAAGTTAGGAGTCTCAAGCAAACAAATACCAAGGTTTGCCCTAGTGAAAAGATGCTATACTTGTGGAGGTGACCATATGGCAAATGTATGTTCCATTATGGCTCAACCCCAAACAAACCCTAGTAGCATATACTGCACCATAGAGCAAAAATATACCAATCACACTACCTACACAAACCCAATCTGTGACAATTCAAGGTTTCTATCCAGGTTGTGGGAAGGAGCACCAGTTACGCAATTGTCCTAAGAACCCCAACAATATGCCGAAAATCATTCCTATCAATGTTATTGGGTTAGTGGTAGACTCTACCAAAAGTGTAACTTCCACTACCCCAGTGAAAGTGGTCACTAGAGCTCAAGCTTTGCAGCAAAACCAAGGCTTAGGCTAGGAAAAGAGTTCTGAGGTTAGTGATACTAAGAGCGTAACTAAGAAGAGGACCAAAGCTTGGAAGGATAGTCGCGAGAGAATGAGAAGACAATGGCCGAAGAAAATGAGTGAACTCGAGGAAAGTCTTAGAGAGACAAAGGCCGAGATAATTGAATTAGCATCTCAATTGCACTCTCACCCATCAACTTCCATCCTACAACCATCCAATCCACCATCTTCCAATCCATCTCACATAATCCCACCACCCCCTAGAGCAGGATCAGTCCTAGCAGATCCCACTCCGGAGGACCTAGACATGATGCTTAGAGCATATCAGGCCACACTTCAAGAATGGCGAACGTAACGAATCATGAAAAGTGTTACCCTAGAGCTGAACTAGAGCTTGAACGAACTAATTTGTGTTATGATGGCTCAAACCATGTTTGAAGCCAGTGGGCTCTTAAACTTCTCTAGTTAAGCTAAGACATAGGTGCACTTTGATGGATTATTAGACAGATTGGAGAGGCTAATTGCAAAATCTATAAAGGACCCCGCCTCCCAAGGTAAGGACAAGACAAGTGAAACAATAAGCCTTCCTGCCAGGAAACTTATGGGCCTAACTCCACAAAACCAGACACATCTTCTTCTATGAATAGATATTCCGCAGAATTTCTAAGGGAAATTCAAGAAGAGAAATAGGCTAAAGAAAGTAAAGTCCCTCCTCCCATTGAACTTGTGGATGACTTGTATGATCAATTCCCTCAAGACATTCCTTCCATTTATGAAGAGCACGAGAGTGCCCAATCTCATGAGAGATTAGACTTCGAGTCTAATTCCTTACAAGAACTACCTCATTTCACAAGCTCATGGGAAGCTAAGTCTACTTGTATGAGAGCACACACGGTCATGATAAGAAATGAAGACTCACTCATACCTAAGAACATAGGGGTAGTGAAAAAAAATAAAGTGTAGTGCAATCTCACTTTAGAAGAGCTACTCAAGGTTAAGCCAAAACTGTGGAAACATGTAGCCAACCAAGTGCCTGAAATAGCTAAACCTCCTTCCCACGTAGCATCTCATAGAACGGTGCCAAAAATACCCTTGGAAAAGATAGGATACATGAGTGAAGGAGAAGAAGGAAACACCTATCTTCCAATTACCCATCAAGGCTACACCACTAAGGCAATTTTGGACTCAGGTGCAGGAGTTGCAATTGCTACCACTTCCTTATGGAAGCATTGGGCCAAGCCAACACTCAGGCCAAGGAGGATGAAATTGAAAATGGTCGATGGTCAGATAGAAAGACCCTTAGGACTGCTCAAAGGGATAACTCTCACTACATGCGGTGTCGAGTTCAAGCATACTTTTGCCATACGTGACTTTAGCAAGAATCAAGCCTATGAGATGATTTTGGAAAGACTATTTATGCGACCATTGCAAGTGGTACAAGATTGGGGAACCAATTCTTTGTATTTGCAATAGTTAGGTGTTACGACCAAAGTCAACCTCAAGGATTACTCTCATAGAGAGGTACCCCCTATTCAATGGAATCCCATCCATAGAGCTAAAGATGATACGGAGTCACTGCATTCCATAGGATCAGGATCCTCATGGATGCATGAAGACACCCACTTATGGATGTGCAAGGTAGCCGTAGAAGAAGAGAAGAGAGAAAAATCAAGAGAGGTAGGTGCGAAGGAAACTCATAGATGAGTTCAAGACCCAGCCTATGCACCTGTATTTTTCCCAGATGAAAAATTTGAATTCTAGCGACAATGGATGTAGCCATCAATGAAGAACAATGGACACCCCATTGTGACGAGGATGGCTATGATATTTCAATCTTCATAATAGAGCCAATCATGTGTGATTTTTTTATTGAAGAATGTGAACCTAGCACTTATGCATTCGAGGACGCAAGTGACTCTGATCTAGAGTCAATTATTATGGACCCACCTTTTGCATCAGATGAGGAATATTTCTATGAAATGGAAGCTCACCCTTAGAGACATGAAGAGCTTACAAATGATGTGAGATTAGCCACACAGGTAACCACTAAGAATGAAGCCGAGAAGAGGAAGAAGAGAGAAGTCACACCAAAGGAGGAAGAATCCTTGTTTGAGGTCCCTGAAAACTTTAAGAAGTATGAGATAGAAGATAGGAGAGTCATGATGAGAATGCCTAAATGTGATGCACAAGCAGGAGAGGTCTATGATAACAAAGAAACCACCAAGAAAATTGTTGTAACCATAGAATAAGGAGAAGAAAAATGCACATACACTGGACATGACATGATGGAGGAAGAGGAGCAAGAGTTGATAGCTTTGCTAAGAGAATACAGAGATGTATTCGCTTGGAGTTACAAGAACTTGAAAGGTGGAGACCCTGGCATATGCTCACATACGATTCCCATGACCTCAGATGCCAAACCCTCTAAGCAGAAGCCATACACATACAACGATAAATATGCGGCCAAAATCAAGGAAGAGATAGATCCTTTGGTTGAAGCTCGATTCATCTATGAAATTGAGGACACTGATTGGGTATCGCCCATCGTAGTGGTTCCCAAGAATAATGGAAAGTTATATGTATGCATTAGATTGAAGAAAGTTAACGGAGCCACGATTAGAGATAGTTATCTGCTTCCTATCACTGAGCATCTCTTAGAAAGAGTAGTAAGCAAGGAAGTGTATACCTTCCTTGATGGCTTCTCTAGCTACAATCAAGTGGCCATAGCTCCAGAAGATTAGCATAAGACAACTTTTGCTATAGAGTGGGGCATATTCACCTTTCAAGTAATGCCATTTGGTCTTACGAATGTGCCAACCATCTTTCAAAGGCTGATTTGCCACGTGTTTAAAGAGTTCTTGAGGAAAACTTTGGAAGTCTATGTTGATGATCTCTATGTTCATTCCAACATAAGACAAACACATATCCTAGAGTTGAGAGCTATCTTTGACAAATGTAGAGAATACCAAGTCAGCTTGAACCCATCAAAGTGTGTTTTTATGGTCAGGCAAGGCAAGGTTCTAGGACACATAGTGTCAAAGAATGGCATATCCATGGAAGAGGAGAAAGTGAGAGCTATTGTAGAGCTACCTAGGCCAAAGAATGTCAAAGAGGTACAGGCTTTTGTGGGGCATTGTGGCTACTATTGCCGATTCATTCATATGTATGCAATCATTGCAAAGCCTCTATACTCCCTTTTGACTAACTTTTAGTGGACAGAAGAATGTGAAAACACGTTTAACGAGCTCAAGAGAAGTTTGTGTTCTACACCAATCTTGAGTACACTAGATTGAAACAAGCCATTTCATGTTCATGTGGATGCATCCAATTACGCCATTCGATGTGTACTTGCACAAGCTACTGGTGAAGGTAATATGGATCTCCCAATAGCCTATGCTAGTATACAATTGAATGCGGCTGAATGGAACTATACCACGATCGAAAGAGAAAGACTAGTCATGATATATGTTGTAAAAAATTTTAGACACTATTTCCTTGAAAATAAGTTTAAATTTTTTACTGATCATCAAGCTCTACTGTACTTGGTAAACAAGCCATGCAATATAGGTAGATTAGTAAGATGGTTCCTGTTACTAATGGAATATGACTTTGTGGTAGTGGTGAGGAAAGGTAAGACTCACTTGAGAGCAGATCATCTCTTGAGGCTCACATCCAGAGAGGCCCCACAAGGAGTATCCGATGATCTTCCTAATGCTTACTTGTTTAATTTGGAAGTTGTACCACAATGGGCCAAGACATTAGTGCCACTATTGACATATGGGCCTAAACATTCAGTAATAAACACTCAAGATAAGGAGGTAGTAAAAGCCCAAAAGTACCATATCATGGCAAGGAGTATGTACAAGCATACAGATCAAGGAATATTATCTTTTTGTGTGGAAGAGGAGGAGTACACGAAGTGGTTGCAATTAGCACATGTGGGTGCATTATAGCAACACCATTCGAAACAAAGAACCCTTCAAACTCTACAAAGGTTAGGGGTATATTGGCCAACAATGGAAGCAGATGTCCATAGGATGTGCAAGGAATGCTCAATCTCTAGCACTCGACCTCCAATGGAGCATGCCCCTCTTTATCGGGTGTCTTTAGTGCCAGATTGGAGCGAGCCACTAGTAGCCTTTTTTAGGACAAAAACCTTCCCTCAGGATATGACTTTGGCTAGACAAAGGAGCTTAAAAGAGGAGGCACTCGACCACTCACTCATTGGAGAAAACTTATACAAGTGTGGTAAAGATGGTTACCTCAGATTGTGTGTCCATGAGAGGGAATATCTTAAGATCTTGGAAACTGCTCACCAAAGTGCAGTAGGAGGGCACTTTGGACCAGACCGTGTGCAAGAGAACAAGGATTACGACCACCACATACTAGAGAGATGACTCTCCTCCCAACCAAATGCCTCTATATATAGCTCTCTCCAGGGGACTGCCTTCTTGGGCAGGTGGATGCTAATCATCCAAGTGTCAGCCATGTAACTACATGTGCGCCAAGTGTCCAGTGGATGCTTCTAGAAGGTTCTAGAGCTCTTTGGGCAAAATACTCTTCCCATGTACCTCATGGGGATTGAACCCAAGACCTCGTCCTTCACACCCTTGAGTCTTAACCATTACGCTAAGTGGATTACTTGGTTACAAGAGTAAATGACCTCCTAGTAAGTCTAAACTCGAGATCTTTGGTCATACACACGGATGACCAAACGGTGTCCGATTTCAGATCTGTCTGAACCGGCCAGACCCTTGGATCATAGACTTACTTTATTACATTCTTCCCCCCTTGGAAAAGATTTTCGTCCTCGAAAATAGAGCTATATACATACTGTAGGCAACCCCCGAGCCTCATGTTCTAAAACTGGAAGAACATGGTCATGTTCTAGAACTGGAAGAACATGTCTCATCTCTGTGGTGGCATCCTTGCCCAAATGATTCAAAACACTATCTGGTTTTGTACTTTGATGAACGGGACAAAGTACAAACTAGTGAAGAATAATGAGGGTGGATCTAATGACATCCCTGGCTAATTCACAGTTTCTGGATGTGCGATCTAGGCACAAACATGTGAACTAGGTGGATTCAAACTACTAGTCCATTTCTAGGCATAACTGATGCATGGGCTTAGTAATGAAGGTGGGATTCTTATCCCTCGCAAGACTTTGAGAATTCTTGATTCACTTGAATTTGTTTTGGAGAACTTGAAGTTTGGTTGTCCCATACATCTAACTTTA
The DNA here is from genome assembly GCA_020310875.1 of Ceratopteris richardii. Classification (NCBI taxonomy): domain Eukaryota; kingdom Viridiplantae; phylum Streptophyta; class Polypodiopsida; order Polypodiales; family Pteridaceae; genus Ceratopteris; species Ceratopteris richardii. Next base: position 11,884,995 of record CM035439.1, read on the forward strand.
GATGTCTGTTCAATGGTTTACTTTTATCTAACAGTTACTTGATTTTTTCACCCGACTAGAGGACTACTTTGTCCCAATGAGTTTGAAAAAATCCCATGTAAACTGTAGGAGAAAGTTTACCATTTCGGTGGAATCAACCATACTAACTTCACCAATTCAAATTCAAAATGAAAATTGTCCAACTTAGGACACTTTTCTCAAAGACTTTTAACTGAAAGTTCTTGGGAATTGTCAATCTAATGAGCAATTCCTAACTTCTTTATTCTAGAGTATACTGGACTCTAGGAAATTATTTATGCTATAACTTGAAGCAAAATCAAATGAATAAGTCTATTTAGACTTATCATCTTTTGAAGATTGAAAAGGTTCTTGTACATAACATCTATCTAGGATGTTCAAGTTAGTTATCTAATTCTAACCGGCTATCCCTGGTCTTTTGCAAAAGGAATCAGATACCATATCTGAGTCAATTCCAAAAGATTTGGAAAGCGGAAAGAGATAACTAAGACTTTGTACAACCAATTCAAACTTCGAATATACATAAACTTGTTATGAGTCAAAGACTAGATGACTCAGGACTTCAACTTTTCAAAGATCTATTTCAATAGGGATTTGAAGCATTTTCTTTATCTTTAAGAGAAATAAGCTGGATTCTCAAAAAGATTCAAAGAAAATCAAAAACATCATCCAACCACAAGATACTAGTGTGGTAACCAACATCAGTGTGTCGACCCACTGAGGTTCTGTCAATGAGTTTTAAATATTCAAATAATGCTTCACTTGAGACTAAGTTCAGGTCTCATTCAATCTTTTTGACTCCTTGAATACAATTCTTGTGCATTTCTTTGAGTCTAAAAGAGTGAATTTTATCAAGTTACACTAGGAACTTGATGCTTGACTTAGTCAATTAAATCTTTAGTTGAAAAGATCAACTCAAAATCAAAGTCCAACTTCTTTCAGAAATTTATCAAATGTTTCTGATCAATAACACTTAAACTTGAAGTGTTCTATGAAGATCTTGGAAGTTACGTACTTCATATCTTCAGTTTCCTTAATCTTGAAGTTACCTTGAAGTATCGTAAGATACTACTTTCATCCTTTACGAATTAAACTTTTCCTTGAAATCTTAATTCCTTTGAGGATGAAACCTAACTTCAAAATCCAAACTAGGACTAAAAGATAATCATCATCCCACGGTCCGATGTCCCATTCCATCTTTCCTACATCAATCTGAGTATAAAATCTGGTGTCCCATACCACCCTATTTTATATTCACATTAATGTGTGGGTGGTTCTTATCCTAAAGTCTAAAACATCTCTTGATAGAGTACCTTATTTCTTCAATTCTTTTACAAGAATTGGAAGTTTCAGGCATTACCTCAGAAACATGTGCTTTGCCTTGGAAACTTGAAAACCTCTTAACAGAATATCAATTCTTCTTTACTAGGGTTTTCAAATGAAAACCAATCAAAATTCCAAGTACTTGAATTTTCATAGATTCAAGTTCAATTGGATTATTCTTGACCAATTTTGTAGTGACAAGAGCTTTTGACTTCTTGTCTTTAGATTCCTTTGTTTACTGTTGCTTTAGGTACCTACCCCGGGGACTTTATTAAGGAATCTCTTTACTGCTTAAGTCTTAAGCATCCGCTCATGCTTTCTGGATTTGTACCAAAATCCCTTTAAGGATAGGTAAACACTTATGTTTTACCTTCCACAGACTTAATTACCATTTTCATGGTTGCAGACTACATTCTTGGAATTTCTTTACTCTGTTCAGACTTGGAACAACTTACTCTTTTTCACAGTTTTCCATCGAATAAATGGAACTTGAGTGAATAATTCCCAAAAGGAATTTTATTGCCAATACTTGGGCAATCTACAAAGTAGTTCTAATCGCACATTACTTGGACAATCATGGCCAAGATTGATCAAGTCTGGTTGATCTTGCGATAAAAATAAAGACTTAGTCTTTATCTTTAAGATCTCTTAAACTATCTTAAGCTTCTTTGCTTACCTGCAGGATTTTTAGAGATCTTTCTCAAGTCCAAGCATACACTTATGCCTCTCAGATTCCAAAGCTAAGAATCTTTGATATACCTTTAGGTTATATCACAAATAGGACTTGAAATACCACTTCTAGTGGTTTGGGACGTCCAGGGAACTACTTATTGCTTAAAGAGTATGAAGAATTTCATTCTCAATACTTGAAAGAATGCCATTTCTTCAAATACTTGAGATTCCTTATAGGAAATCAAATAACTTGAGCAAATGATTCATCTTGGAATCTTTTGCAATACTAAAAGAACATTTGAAAGAAATTCTCCCAAAAAAGAATTTACTGATTCAATTGTATTCATTTCCTGAGTATCAAACTAGAGATGAAATATCACATTTTGGATATGGTTTCCCATGTCACTATGAAAGTTTAAGTTGACTTTTCCTTTATGTGATATCGACTTCTATTCTTGAGTTTGATACAAGACTCATTATTATTAGTCAATCTTCAGATGTTACTAGAGTCCTTTAAACATATTTCACTAATCAAATTTATGTTTAGAGTCCAAGCATCTATTGATGATTGATCCAATAGTAATGCAACTATGAACACTTTGAACTTTATAACTTGTTTAGGAGAAGTTCATGGATTTAAGATCCATTTCTTGGAACTTTCTACTCCTAAATGAAAAGTTCACACTTGCTTCAAGTTTTTTAGGAACTTATATTATTTCCTAAAAATTGCTTAGCTAGTTGCATCATTTACCAGAGATGCAACTATAGAACCTAACATCCTTTTATTGATATCAAGGATCAATTGATGTTGAGGTTTAACCTTTTGATTTCCATCACCCCTTGGGATAAAATCAAATGAAAATTTATAAAAGCTTGGTACCTTTATATCTTGGCAAAACATTTATATCCTAAAGAGGTTTTGCCTTCATCATTCCTTGGACCTATCATATAATATGAATTTATATGTATTTTGGGAAGAGTTCATGAATCAATTAAGATCCTCTACTTGGAACATCTTCCTTCCCAACGCTAAATTCATCTTGAACATAGTAGGAGAATGATCTCACATGAAATAGAAGGCTTGACTATTTCATATCTCAATTCCAAAAAGTTACTTACCGAGGTTTCATCATGAGATACAAATCTTGAAACCACAAGAAACTTCTTTAAAACTTTCGAAATCTTCTAAATAGAAGAGTGCTCATGGAACTTTGGAAATATAGTTGATGTTCTCATCCAACCTTGGGATGCTTGAGAAGTTACATAAGATATATAACTAATCAACTAAAGCTTTATCCGCATGACTTTCTAAGTACATCCAGGACTTAGAGTCATCATACATCACAAAAGAGTTGCAAGTAATTAAATTTTCTTGGTCATCAAGGAAATTTATTACTTAACTTTCTCTTAGTGCTTACTCATACCTAGCAAGACATCTAACATACTTAATTCTCATTAAGTATTTATGTTTGATAGTAGAGTATCGACTTGGGAAGAAATTGACTAATTACTTGAGTTGCAATACTAGAACTAGTATGTCTTTGCAACTAACTAGTCCTTGGTCTTCCCTAATGTCAAACTGCGAGCTTTATAAAGTAAGCTAAATACTAAGAGAGTACATTCTCATATCTACTTGCAAACAGCATTCCATTCTATCATGCAAATGCATGTATCTACATGCAAAAGCATATGCTCACATGCGTATGCATGCATGTTCTTTGCATGCCCAAAAAATAATACAACAATCATGCATGAGCTTGATGCACGATTTTTTTTTTCTTGTACTAAGAATGTATATCATGCAATCCTGATGCATGTATATCCTTTCCTTTGTCCTAATGCACTATGATATAAAAACATACCCTTGAAGTGCAATAGAAAACTTACTCAATGGAAAGGAAATATGTATTTAAACTACCAAAATACATTCTTTGATGCACAAAGATCTTTTTGAAATCAAGTCTTTCCTTGATGCAAACTAATGCTTGGAATGAGAAATGGATTAATTCATTATTCTAATCTAGACTTAATCAATTGAAATCTTGGCTATTTCAATGTGCATCTAGGATTAAGTGTAGAATAATGAAAACAAAATAAATCAAGCATTAAGGCCAAGCAAAAACTGGAAAATACTTAGCTTCACATAAAGCTACGTCCTTCCCTTGATCCTTTGGAAGAGTGATTATCTCAAGACTTTGGTCCGAATTCAAAGTTGGTTTGACTTTGATCACCAAAGGCCTCTGGATCTTTACTCCATAGCTCTACTTCCGATCTTCTCCAAGAATGGATGGAGTGAGATCTTTGCCTCGATACCCACATGGGTTCGAGTCTTATTGAACTTCTCAAGACTATCTACTGTCATTGGCTCTGAGATCTCCTGGATAGCGCAGCGAGCTTGACCGCGAGAGTCACCGAGTAGAGTGACCTGCAGGAATTGTGCTTCGGGTTGCAACAGTTGTGCTCCAATCTTCAGCGTAGATTACAGACTAACATTGTATCCTGCCAAGAGGAAATAAAAAGAAGCATTGAGCGGCTTCGCTACTTCAAGAAGATCTCAGAACAGCCACCCGAGTTCGAATCCCGGACGGTGCGGCTTGAGGATCTGCACTTTCGTTTTGCTCTGTGCTCCTTAGTCTGCTACAGTAGTAATCTCAGCAAAAGAAATACTCCGGCCAAGTCCAGATCACGAATAGCCGTCTCTCTCCGTGGATAGGAGAGTGCCCTCTTCTGTGAGAGACGAGGGATCGAATCTCTGCTCCTCTCAGCCGCGTTAAGTTAAGCTTTTGGTACTTTTAGCTCTGTGCGAATTCGTCTTCAGGGCGGATTATTTTGAAGATGTATTACTGCACAGAATATTGGGTACTACGAACGCCCGTGAGCTTGTGGATAAGGCAGCGCTCCGTCAAGCAGAAGCCTTGGGTTCGAATCTGTGCGGGCTCGCAGTAGAAATGATCTTTATATTTTGCTCCTAGATGAAACCTTCAGCCGAAAAACTAGATCACTATAAACTGCCAGCGTAAATATCCTGCGAGCGCCTTTGGGCTTGTGGATGGGCCAGAACTCTCCAAACGAGAGGTTCCGAGATCGAATCTCCTGCGGGCTGGTGGCAGAGTTTATCGCACACCTTTTGCTACTCATTGAGATCTTCTTCAGCGCGGATTCCCATCAATAGATTTTGTTGGGTCGATCCTTTACGCAGACGATGATGCTCTTGTGGATAGAGCAGCGCACTCCAATCGGGGGGACGGGGGTTCGAATCCCTCGCCAAACACAGTAGAGATGACCTTCTTCTTTTGGTACTCTTTGCTCTAAGCTAAACCATGAAGATGATTGCGACACGCATCTCTAGACAGGCGGGAGCAGAATTCGAAAAAGAGATTATGCACGCCAAAAGTTCATGAACAAGATGATGAAGATGAGAGCTATGGAGAATGCTCTGATACCAATGCAAGAGAACAAGGATTACGACCACCACATACTAGAGAGATGACTCTCCTCCCAACCAAATGCCTCTATATATAGCTCTCTCCAGGGGACTGCCTTCTTGGGCAGGTGGATGCTAATCATCCAAGTGTCAGCCATGTAACTACATGTGCGCCAAGTGTCCAGTGGATGCTTCTAGAAGGTTCTAGAGCTCTTTGGGCAAAATACTCTTCCCATGTACCTCATGGGGATTGAACCCAAGACCTCGTCCTTCACACCCTTGAGTCTTAACCATTAGGCTAAGTGGATTACTTGGTTACAAGAGTAAATGACCTCCTAGTAAGTCTAAACTCGAGATCTTTGGTCATACACACGGATGACCAAACGGTGTCCGATTTCAGATCTGTCTGAACCGGCCAGACCCTTGGATCATAGACTTACTTTATTACACCGTGTCATTAAGGCAATCCTATTTGTAGGCTTGTGGTGGCCAACCCTTCACATGGATGCATGTACCTATGTGAAGTGGTGTAACGTTTATCAATGAACTCAATATCCAATACGTAAAGATGAGATGCCATTGAAACCTATGATGGGTGGACGTGCATTCTCTAAGTGTAGAATAGACTTCGTAGGTCCTATTAATCCCCTAGTTAAGAGTTCACATGCTGAATACATCATTGTTGCCACCAACTATCTAATGTGTCTCAGCCACCAAAGCAAATCTGGGTATGGAAGGGCGAGCATGCTGTTGCGGTCAAGTTAGAACCACTGACTAAATGTCATGCTAGTGATCGACGACAGGACATTAATAAGAAGTCTTTCAAAGATTCATCTATGAAAGTAAAGTCTATCTGGGTACCCAAGAAGTCAATGAAGGTCAACCCACAATCAAGACAAATTTGGATGCGTAAGGCTTGTTTGAGGGCTCAAAAAGTCACATGGAAACTACACACTGTAAATCATTATCACACACTCGAACAGCTAATACCTATAATTGTTTGGCACACAGTATCACATATTCATCCACAAGCACGAGTAGGATCACTTGTAAATGGGTCCCAAAAAAAAACTCATTTCCAAGTAGACACTCTTGTAAAGCCTTCTCAAGTCTCCATGAAATCAAAATGTAAAGCCATACACTATGTTTGGCAACTCAAATCTTGTAATAAACCCCCTAACCCCACTGTGTAAACCCACCTCCACATACTAACTATATGCATACTACATTACACCATTCCAATTAACACCTAGAAACCCTTCATCCACTAACCACACTTTACACTCACGATCACACGAGCACTAACTAACCTACTAACCACATCACAGTTCATCATGTTAATGTTGTAACGGGGACAAATGGTCATTTTGTGTCCATTGCAATGTTAACATGTATTTATATATTCTCACAAAACTGGCAATCAATACCCTCAACATGGCAGAGGCTGCATGAACGAGCTCCCGGGCAGGTAGTGGTCCTCAAATAGTGGACATTGAAAGTATCCCTATCCAGGAGGAGTTGAAGGAATGGCCACAGGAGTTAAGAGCAATACACATCATATCCATTCAAAATCCTTCTGAGGGGCACACATCGCCAATTAGCAAGAACTCCCATTGGTTTAGTGAAGTCACCAGACCCCTTGGGGATGGCACCTCTTTATGGGAATCTGAGATAGAGTTTAATGGACGGTGGGGCCGATACCATTTCTTTACACAAGAGTTTGAAAAGCTTTAGAACAGCAAAGGATTGCAACCGATATGGAAGAAGGCTGGATTGAATGCTTATTTCCGTGCTCACTTACCGAAGGCCGACTTCCTAAGGTGTTCGTACTTAGTTAGCTCACTCACTCCTAGCAAAGATAAGAAGGGGACAAGCACCTTTGTACTTCCCTCTCTTATAGGAGGGAATGAACTTAAGCGTTTTAAATTAACTAATAATTTGGTGAGGGAAGCTCTAGAAATGAGAGGTATGCACATCCCTACTGAGAAGGAGACAATGATCCTGGACAATATGAAGAACAGGAACCTAACTATGCTGAAGGACATGGTGGCAATGACCCCAACTATTGACATCCACCTTCGAATGTGCATGTAGCACTTCACGTTCCCCACCCAAGAAAGATTTACAATGCCGCCCACGAAGATCTGGTTTAGCTTATCCTTGACAGACATGTTGAACCTTACAATCAATATGCCACATTGGATTATAGACCAGATCCATCTTGCACATCAACGTTGGTATAAGAAACAGAAATTAGTGCTCTATGGATGTTGTGCACTTACTCGAATTGTGTATCGATGCCTGGCATACAATGTGCCAATTCAAAGGGCACTCATTTGGACTAGGGTGCAGGAACTTCAGCGAAGAGCATTAGCCATAGGACCCCCATCAAAGAGAATGAGAAGAGCTATTCAGGTGCCATGTGCATAGGCTAGGGGCGCCACACTAGCACAGATATGACTCCACCACCCCAAAGGTGAGTAAGGCCTTTCACCATCCAATTACCAAGGCACAATGTAGAGGGGCCTAATCTTATCTTTCCACCGATCCCCATAGATCTAGAGTTCCCTCATGGCTTCATGCTTGAGGATTTAATTGATGAGGAAGTAGCCACGATAATCAGTGGAGTTAACTTGGAAATCAAAGCAGAGCAGTTAAGTGGACAACAAATAGTCACGGACTGGCCAGACCAAACTCAACTAGTCGTTGTCGAAGTAGAGGAGGATGAGGAGGAGACTGATGAAGAGGAACAAGATGAAGAGCAGGAAGGACCACTTGATGAAGAGGAGCATGAATATGTTCAACATGTTATACCAAAACTCACGGGAACCCCAGCCTACACAGCGCAAATAAAAAGATTGTATGATACTATGAACCTGGTTCAATAACAACATAGACTATCCTTGGCAGCTCCAAAGGCCCTAATGAACCAGATACTTGAAGAAGAAGGTGTGGATGAACAATTCATAGCTTCCCTTGACATGCGCGCTGATGCATTGGGGGTGTCAGAGGCTGTGCACACCACCCTTGCCCACTCTCAGAGATTTGAACGAAGACGTGGGAGATGCCCTCCAAGATCAGGAAACCATATACATTTTATAGCATCAGAACCACATGGCACCACATCCACAACCACCACCACAGCACACTCCACTCAACATACTGAAGAACCCCATGTGTCAAGTGCAACCCCATCACCACCCTTACCACCCTCCCCCTTGCCTTACTAAGAAAACACATGTCAGTAGCATTAGAAGAGAATACAAGACTCCAAAGGGAGAGTGAAGAAATTCTAGAAGCGGTGATGGACGGATCACCAAAAGAGATCGACCCATAGGAGTTCAAAGCCCTCCCTTCAGCCAACATGCAGATCATATTGGATACACATGGCGACCTCCTAGAGGCATATGATGCCTTAGAAAAAGAGCATGATGACCTACGAAAGAAATTGGCCAATCAAAGAGAGCAACCGAAGGAAACAATACCTACAGACACCACATCTGAAGAGGTGATAGAATTGAAAGCACAACTAGGAGCTTTGCAAAATAAGCTTCTACAATATGAACATCAACCTTCTCCCATGGTGGAGCCAAAGCCTGAGGAACTAATTCCAATTGAAGTAGAAGAGACGTTTGAGGACCCTTATGTACCTATGCCTACAACAAGAGGCTGACAAACAGAAGAGGGAAATGATACATTTGAGATTGAAGCCCCAGAATGGTTGCAAAAGTTAGAAAAGGTCGGCCCAACTCATGATGATAGAGTGGTCGTTCAGATACAATCCATGTCTCGTCTAGAAGATGTCATCATGGAATCCGACTATTTCAAGAACTTATCTCATCATAGATTGATTGGCACTTCCGACGATCAGTATGTACCATTTTATGTTTTAATGGCATATTATAATGCAGAGATCAAGCACCGAACCACCAAGGAGCCAACCTTTGCAACCCAATTTGCCCCAGATGACATTCCTGAGAGCACCACACATGGCAACATCTTTCAGCCTACATGAAGAATATGGTTACTCAAAACCTACCTAGAAATGGTGCACACATGGAACAACCTGCCCTTGTATATTAACTTTAACCCATGTTATTGTCTTGTCTTTCGACGATGATCATGGTGTGAGTTCGCGAACACTGTAAAGAACATCAAAGGATGTGACAAGTGGCTCAATTATGTATATTCGGCACTGTCGCGTGGTCCTGCAATGGTAGCATATATGATTTTCACCATTCGACATTGGGGCATTGGCTTCAAGAATGTACTAGATGTAATGGCACAGATGTGCCTCAAAATATTCGAACTCATGCTTCTCACATTCCGTACGTTCAAGAATGTCAAAGAACCTCACCTCTCGGCCCTAGGCTTCAATGAAGGCAACATTGATCTAGTCTATGATATGAGCACAACCCCATCCCTCAATGTTGTATATACATGTCATGCTCGTATCAAATATCTCCCAGCATGCTTCGAACATACATTTGAAGAAATGTTTATCACAGGGTTCTAGGAGTATCACTCAGAAATACTCATTCCCATTCCCTCTCATTTGTTACACTTATTTGCTGTGGAGCAGGCCCTACACTCAAATAAGCTATGTATGCCACATCCAGACCTACCTGGGCCAGTCGATTGGGATGCTCTAGCTCAATGGTGAGTAGCACCTCCTTTGATGTCAATCCGGGAAGACATGAGGATGGTATGAAGACCTCGAACAAGTGATGGCACACGTGTGTGAGTGAGAAGCACACAAAGATGCACACAGATACACACACACATGCACACAAGGTAAGAACAAAGAGAGAAACAATGGAGTTCTTTAGATTACTCAAAAAGTCTCATATACAAGCTCAAATCACTAACAAGCTACCCTCAAAAATGAGCTCTCTAGCTCTTTTTATAGTTTTTGACTAGCTTTGGTCCTTTCCAGACCTGGTGTCTGGCCTAATTAAAAATTAGGTTCTAAGTCTATTTTGGAGGCTCAAATGAGCTCTAAAAATTATGAAAATTGATACATAAATATGAAGAGAGATGGTGGATGCAATCCAAAGATGAGTTGGTCTTGCTACAACTAGCTTCACACCAGCCAACTGAGACTTCAAAGTTGATTAGTAGACCCTTTGAGCTTCCTACATTCACCAAAATATCAGCCAAGTACTTTCGAACATGTATCCCAAAAGTTTAAGTCAAGACAGACTAGTTGTGAAATGACTAGCTCCCAAAACTTTCTATTTTTGGACATACACCTGTTGGAAAAACTGAACAGTGCTCTCAACCTGGTAAGAAATAGATATATTCCTTTTGGACATAGCAAATAGACTTAGCAAGCTTCCCAATCCAAGTTAAATCACTTCAAATGATGGATTGAGTACTGAGAACAAGATTCATCAATTCTTGGAACATGCCCACCATTCTTGGGGCTCTGCTGAGATAGACCAGTGAGCAGTAAAATGCAGATATCTCCCAAAGTATAAAACCAATGACATTGAAAATTGGTATGGAGAGACTTGAGAGTAAGAGCTAGCCAACGCCCATTAAAACACTGAAAACTATTGAGTAGAACTTGAGATATGACCTTCTAAATTTACTGCTCTAAGTGAGTATAGCAGAGAACAAAACAGAGAAGTAGATAATGATAAATGTATAGATTCACATATAATTGTTGGGGCTTCACTCACTAATTAGGCATGGATATATGAAGACATATGGAGACATATGATGGAGGAAAGAAGAAGTAAAGAAAAGACCTACAGAAAATCAAGCCTAAGTGAAGGGACAATTTCACTATTGTAAATTAGTACAAAATTAGAGTATAGATTTGTATTTGATCTTCAGAACTTACGAGTACAAGTCTAGAAGAATGTAAACCATAGGTATATAAGTTAATTTGAGTCAGAAACATGTGTGAGAGAACTCAATTTTGTAATCTGAGTGAGTAGAGAAAAGTCGTGTAATTTCTGAGAGAGATGGTGAGAGAAAACTTCTGAGTCTGAGAGAGTTTTCCATGGCTGTGAGCAAAATTAGGCCAAGCCATTTTGTACACATCTTCTCTGATAATCAACACATGTTTGTGTAGAAGGATTGAGTCTAATTCCTCTTATACATTGAGTTCTAAGTCATTTCATATGACTGTGAAAGTTAGTTGACAGTTACGACTTTTCTGGTGCACATTTGACTGATCTTCTGAAGGTCAGATCTCGAAGCACAGTGTAAAGTTTTTGGTAAGTGATAGCTCATTTTAAAGCTACTATCCTCAACTACATTTGGTCAAAAGATCTTTGAGAAACGGGACGCATACTCAGAGAAATCAGTTTAAGAGTGGAGGTATGTCAAATCGATGAAATAGATTTTCAGTTTTCAGACATAGTGAGAAGTTTGGTACAAAATCAGAAGATTTTGAAGTTATTACTTGAAAGTTTTGGTTATTATGTGTTGCTTAACATTAGCAAGAACATTCTTTAGCAAGTGATCAAAAGATTTTGCAAAGATTGAGCTAATACAGGTCAGATTGAAAGTCTGAAGAAGAGGCGCAGATTTCTGAGAAGTGAAATTTTTGATTTTCACTAAATTCAGAGTTGAAGGTTCATATTTAGAGGTTTGCTAAGCTAATGATGGTTATGGAGGTCTTCTAATACCACATTAGTTTAGTTCTTGTGGTGTTTCACACATCAACAAGTGGTATCAGAGCAGATAAGGTCCTCGAGAGTAAAAGGAGTGCAGATACAAGAAGAATTGAAGAGTTCTTTATCAAAGAAGGAGGAAGCTGAGGTGTTCAACAACCAAAAGTCATCAGGAGATTGTTTCGAAGTTTCTCCCAAGGGTAAAGGTCTACAAAAGGTATCATTCTTTAACCTTACACTTACAGGTTGAAGCAGAAGCAAGGATACCATGGCAGATCATGTGTCCATTGACAAATTGGACAGAGATAACTATCCTGCTTGGGTAATGAGGATGGAGGCCTTACTTATGAGTAAGGATCTAATGGTATATGTGACAGGTGAAGAAGAGAAGCCTAAATTTGAAGATGAAAGTCATCCAAGAAAGGAAGAGCTAGAAGCTTTGAAGCTATGGCAGAAGAGAGATGCAAGTGCAAGAGCTTATATATACAACACTATTACAGATCATTTGTTGCCACACATCAGAGGTTTAGAAACAGCTGAAGATATTTGGAATGCTTTAGAAGACCACTTCCAAAACACTACTAAAGCTAGGAAAGCTAGCTTATGGTCAGAGTTCACCACATTCAAGAAAAAGCAGAATCAAAGCATTAGTGATTATGTCACTAAGATGAAAGACTTGGCAGATAGCCTTGGATCTATTGATGAGGATATTGAAGATCATAGGTTGATAGCTCAATTACTTGCAGGATTAAGAGGTGATGAGAGATGGAAGCCCTTTGTACTTTCAACAGAACTCTCATTAAACCATTATGTGCCAGAACTGAATCAATTACTAGGATTGATGCTCACATTTGAACAAGACTTGAAGTCAGATGGAGACAAAGGTCAAAGTTCTGCAATGTATGTGAAGAACAAAAAGAAAGGAGATAAAGGCAAGGCAAAGGATGAAGAAGAGTCAACAACTCAAGAAAATTATGCAAGAGGAAGAGGTTTTGGCAGAGGTAAAGGTCGAGGAAATGGAAGAGGTAGAGGTAATCAGAACAATAACAAGAAGACATGTTGGATTTGTGGATTGAGCAATCATCTAGCATATGATTGTTGGCACAATCAACAAGGAGCAAGTCAAAATCAGAACAACAATGGCAGAGGAAGAGGTGGAAGGTTTCAGAATCAATTTCAAAGAGGAAGACAGAATTCAAGAGGAAGTTATGGAAGAGGTGGTGGAAGAAATTGGAATCAGAACCAATCATACAACACCACATATTATAATTATGCAAATGATACACAGAATGACAACCATACAACATTGATGATGAATTCAATTAGTTCATCAGAGAAGGAGGATCTCAAGGTATTTTATATTGACTCTGGTTGTTCAAATCATTTATCAGGTAATATAGAATTATTGTCAGAATTGGAAGAAGGCAATTCAAGTCATACAGTACAAACAGGTGATAATACAAAACATAATGTGCATTCAATTGGAAAAGTGAAGTGCAGGAGTGGAGCTGATTTATTAACAAATGTTTTGTATGTTCCAACAATACCAAAGAATCTGATTAGTGTTGGACAAATAGTGGAAAAAGGTTTCCAAGTCAGATTTACAAATGAAGGGGTATTTGTTGAAGATCCAGAGGATGCATTCAAACCCATTGTTTGTGGTAAGAAGGAAGGTAGACTTTTTACTCTCAAAGTACAAGGAAATGTTGGTCAAGCCCTAATCACACATGGTGATGAAGTAATTACAGAGCTAGATCTTTGGCATAAAAGATTGGGACATTTCAATGAAAGAGGAATCAAAACTATGGTGGAGAACCAATCTGTATTGGGACTACCAAATGTGAAGAATCAACATATGATATACAAGTGTGAAGCTTGTCAGATGGGAAAAGCTCATAGACAACCATTTCAGAAGAAAGGTTTCAAGCATGATGGTTTCCTTGAACTCATACATACAGATGTATGGGGGCCAACAAAAGAAGGTTCAATAAATGGATCTAGGTATTATGTGTTGTTTATTGATGATGCTACAAGGTGGATAACCCTTTATGTTCTAAAGGAAAGGTCAGAAGTCTTTGGAGCCTTCAAACATTTTCATGCTTATGCAGAAAGAGTTACAGGTCAAAAACTTAAGAGGCTAAGGTCTGATGGAGGGGGAGAATACTTCTCCCAAGAATTTAATGACTATCTTTGGAATGCAGGTATCAAGAGAGAGATAACTTGCAGGTATACACCTCAACATAATGGGGTGGCAGAAAGAAGAAATAGAACATTGGTTGAATTTGCAAGAGCAATGCTAAAGGAAAAGAATTGCCCTAATTATCTTTGGGCTGAGGCTGTAAATACAGCCACATACCTTGTGAATAGGTTACCATGTGGAGCTTTGAATGGTATGACCCCTTATGAAGCTTGGTGGGGTAAGAAACCAACACTTGACCATTGTAAAGTGTTTGGGTCAATTGCCTATGCTTATGTGCCATCACAACTCAGACATAAGCTTGAACCAAAGGCAGAAAAATATGTGTTTATTGGGTATGATGAAAAGCAAATGGGTTATAGGCTATGGAGTCCTTTAACTAAACATTTTATTGTTTCCAGAGATGTGACCTTTGATGAACAGAAGAGTTGGTATGCAGATAAAGATTGTGACCTTGAAAATTTGAAGAAGAGATAAGAAGGAATGTAAAAGGTAAGTCATATATGCAGATAGATGGAGATGAAGAACATATGCAAGCAAGCACATCAAGAGTTGGATCATATAGAAGGAATGAAGATGGACCAATATTTGATGAGGAAGTACATCCTGATATACATGAAGAGTGTGAACCAAGAAGGTCAACCAGAATGAGGAAGCAACCTACAAGGTATTCCTATGATACTTCTTATTTGACTCAGAAAAATTATGCTTACATGGTTAAGGAAGATGAAGAACCTCAAGGCTATGATGAAGCAGAGGGTAAGAGACAATGGGAAGTAGCAATGAAGGAAGAGTTTGATGCTCTTGAAGAGAACAAAACTTGGGAACTTGTCCCAAAGCCTAATGGTAAGAAAGTGATTGGAAATAAATGGGTTTACAAAGTTAAAAAGCATGCAGATGGAACTATAGCCAGATACAAAGCCAGATTGGTGGTTAAAGGCTATGCTCAAACTTTTGGCATAGATTATGATGAGACATTCAGTCCTGTGGCAAAGATGTCAACCATAAGGACAATCATTGCCATTGCAGCATCAAAAGGATGGACAATGAGTCAATTGGACATTAAGAATGCATTTTTGAATGGATATATATCAGATGAGGTTTACATGGAGCAACCTCAAGGGTTTGCAGATCATAAGTTTCCAAATTATGTTTGCAGGTTGAGAAGAGCTCTTTATGGTTGAAGCAAGCTCCAAGAGCTTGGAATTATAGACTTGTAAAGTATCTTAATGATCTTGGCTATCAAAGTTCAAAGGCAGATGCAAGTTTACTTATCAAAAGAACAGATGAAGGTATGATCTACATTTGTATATATGTAGATGACATTATAATTACAGGTACCTCAAATGAAGGAATCAAGGAGGTGAAGAAGCTACTTGAGAAGGAATTCAAGATAAGTGATCTAGGAAAATTGTCATATTTCTTGGAATGGAAATCACTTATGCAGAACATGGCATATATGTATCACAAGAAAGGTATCTCTTGAATCTTCTAAAGAAGTTTAACATGGAGAATTGCAGAGAGGCATCTACACCATTAGAAGTCAATCACAAACTCAGTAGATATGATGGTGCAGAGTTCAAAGACATGAGGAAGTATCAATCTTTAGTGGGAAGTTTGATTTATGCAACTCTAACAAGGCCCGATCTTAGTTATGCAGTTGGTGTTCTTTCTCAATTCATGCATTGTCCAAAGGATCCACATTGGATTGCAGGTCAAAGAGTCCTTAGATATATCAAAGGGACTTTGAAAGAAGGATTGTATTATCCTTTTACATCAGATATAAGATTGAGAGCCTATAGTGATTCAGATTGGGCAGGAAGTCAAGATGACAGAAGATCTACACATGGCTACATGATATACATTGGAGATAAGCTTGTGAGTTGGTGTTCAAAGAAACAAAACACAGTGGCCTTATCATCAACAGAAGCTGAATACAAAGGACTTGTGGAAGCAGCAAAGGAAGTCATATGGATGCAGACATTATTCAAAAGCTTGGGAATTGATCAAGGTATACCCATAATTCATGGAGATAACATGAGTTCATTATATCTTGCAGCAAATCCTGTATTTCATGCAAGGACAAAGCATATAGAGATACAGTATCATTTTCTCAGAGAAAAGGTAATGGAGAAAGAGATTGAAGTGGTGTACACTTCTACAAAGATCAAATTGCAGATATTATGACAAAAAAAGCTTGGATGGAGTAAAGACAAGTAAGTTCAAGGAGATGGCAGGAATAAAAGAGAAGAAGATTATGTGAAGAAGTCAAAGCATGCTAATTAGTGATTGAGGGGGAGCTGTTGGGGCTTCACTCACTAATTAGGCATGGATATATGAAGACATATGGAGACATATGATGGAGGAAAGAAGAAGTAAAGAAAAGACCTACAGAAAATCAAGCCTAAGTGAAGGGACAATTTCACTATTGTAAATTAGTACAAAATTAGAGTATAGATTTGTATTTGATCTTCAGAACTTACGAGTACAAGTCTAGAAGAATGTAAACCATAGGTATATAAGTTAATTTGAGTCAGAAACATGTGTGAGAGAACTCAATTTTGTAATCTGAGTGAGTAGAGAAAAGTCGTGTAATTTCTGAGAGAGATGGTGAGAGAAAACTTCTGAGTCTGAGAGAGTTTTCCATGGCTGTGAGCAAAATTAGGCCAAGCCATTTTGTACACATCTTCTTTGATAATCAACACATGTTTGTGTAGAAGGATTGAGTCTAATTCCTCTTATACATTGAGTTCTAAGTCATTTCATATGACTGTGAAAGTTAGTTGACAGTTACGACTTTTTTGGCGCACATTTGACTGATCTTCTGAAGGTCAGATCTCGAAGCACAGTGTAAAGTTTTTGGTAAGTGATAGCTCATTTTAAAGCTACTATCCTCAACTACATTTGGTCAAAAGATCTTTGAGAAACGGGACCGCATACTCAGAGAAATCAGTTTAAGAGTGGAGGTATGTCAAATCGATGAATAGATTTTCAGTTTTCAGACATAGTTGAGAAGTTTGGTAACAAAAATCAGAAGATTTTGAAGTTATTACTTGAAAGTTTTGGTTATTATGTGTTGCTTAACATTAGCAAGAACATTCTTTAGCAAGTGATCAAAAGATTTTGCAAAGATTGAGCTAATACAGGTCAGATTGAAAGTCTGAAGAAGAGGCGCAGATTTCTGTGAAGTGAAATTTTTGATTTTCACTAAATTCAGAGTTGAAGGTTCATATTTAGAGGTTTGCTAAGCTAATGATGGTTATGGAGGTCTTCTAATACCACATTAGTTTAGTTCTTGTGGTGTTTCACACATCAACAATAATTACAACCACATTGGCAATGAATATTTGCATAATGGGAGTAGAATGATAGAGCTATGGAGTAAGCTCTTCAATCTCTACAAAATGACATGAAGTGGTCACGTACAAGGCTTGCTAATTGCCTCTTCCTTCTTGCTCTTTTTATAGCTATTCTAGGAGGGAGTTTTGAATTTAATGGCTCCACCTAAAAGTGATCCCGAAGTTAGGAGATATTCCCTCAGCTCAAAAATTCTTGGTTTTAGGTAGTTAGAGCCACGACTTTGCTTTTTACATCATGGATGAGGTAAGCCATCCTTTTCCTTTTTTCTTTTTTTCAATTACAAGAGATAAAATGTACTCTTTTACAAGAGGTGTTCACATGACTACATATGTGACTTACAAATGATCATAATATCAAGCATGTAGGCTTGGGTAAAATGCACCAAGAGCTCCCCCTCAAGCCTAACATGCTTGGCCTCCAAATAAGTCTTCAATTGTCCTTGATTTCCTGCAAGCCAATCATCAACTTGAATCTACTTAACTTTGTACCATCAAGAGCTTTAGTCAACATCCTTGCTCATTAGCTTCTGCCTTACATAATGGTAGTGGACTTCAATATGCTTGGTTCTAGCATGGTATACCGGATTAGCTGCTAGATGTAGTGAGCTTGTGTTGTCACAAAAAATGTGAGGTGTTGAAGAATGAAGTCCAAGATCTGTGTACAAAGACTTTAAGCACATGATTTCTTGAGTTGCATTAGCCAAACCTCGATATTGAGCTTCAGTAGAAGATAATGCCAAGTTGCTTCTTGGATAACCAAGAAATGATTTTTGAACCTGCAAATGATATATACCCGGATGTGCTTCTTCTATCATGCCTAGATCTGGCCCAATCTGTATCTCAGTAGACCTTAGCTCAATATCTGAAGTATATGAATAAAACAAACCTTCATTCATGGTCCCCTTTAGGTACTTGAGGACTCTTTTGGCCGCTTCCATATGTGGTCTTCTCGGCTTATGCATAAACTGACTCAATATGCTAACACTATAGCATATATCCAGCCTTGTGAGTGTTGCATAGTTCAAACTTCCAACCAAGGTTTGATAGCTTGTGATGTCTTCAATTGGCTCTCCTTCATAAGCACTAAGCTTATGATTTTGCTCCATAGGTGTACCTGCACACTTGGTATTTTCCATCTTGAACTTGACGAGCATGTCATGCACATACTTCCTTTGTGTAATGTATATACATGAACCTGTGTGGATTAACTCCAATCCAAGGAAATAAGTGAGTGGTCCAAGGTCACTTATATTGAACTCCTACTTCATTTGAGTTTTTACCTATTTGATTCCTTCAAGATCATTGCCTGTGATAATAATATCATCAACATACACACATAAATAGATCACTTCAGATCCATTCCTCTTTATGAACAAAGAGGTATCCACCTTGCTAGCTTTGAATCCTTGGTCCTGCAAATAAGTCACCAATCTGAAATTCCAAGCTCTTGGAGCTTGCTTCAATCCATACAAAGCTTTCTTTAGTTTGCATACATAGTTAGGATGATGTGCATCCTCATATCCAGGAGGTTGTGCCATATACACTTCCTCAGAAATCCATCCATTCAAGAAATCATTCTTTACATCAAGTTGATAGAGCTTCCAATTTCTAGATGCAGCAAGACTAATGAGAACCCTAATTGTAGGCATTTTTGCAATAGGAGAGAAAGTCTCCTCATAATCAATACCATGGGTTTGAGCAAACCCTTTAGCAAGTAACCTTGCTTTGTGTCTATTTATACTTCCATCTGAATTCCTCTTGATTTTGTATATCCATCGAGATCCAATTATCTTCATAGATGGCTTGTTAGGTACAAGCTCCCAAGTCTCATTCTCCTTCAAGGCTTCCATTTCTTCATCCATTGCATCTCTCCAAGCTTTCTTGCTTTGTGCTTCTTCGAAGGTGGTAGGCTCTTCATTGGTTGAACCTTTTGCAATGTAGATTGAGTGCTTGGTGACCAAAGAAGTATCATAACCAAACCTCTCTAGTTTCTTCTTCTCCCTTGAAGACCTTCTAAGTGGTTGATGTGAGCTCTCAGGTCCATATGTAACATCTTGCATCTTTGCTTTACCTTTGTTCTTCCATAGCTTTAGTCTTTCAAGTCTTCTACGTCAATCTCCGAATCACTTTCTTCAATCTGCTTTGGCTCCTTTGGTTGAAGTGATGGAAAACCTTCATCCAAGTCATAAGGCAACTTCACTTTCCTATCATCATCAAACCATGACTTGTTTTCACCAGAAATTACATCTCTACTCACAGAAAATCCTTTATTGGTTGGATTGTACAATCTATATCCTTTTGGTTTTGTTCATAACCAATAAATACACACTTCTCTGCCTTGGGATCCAATTTCCCTCTTACTTGAGAAGGAATGTGAGCATAGGCTAAGCATCCAAAGATTTTACAATGCTCTAGACTAGGTCTTCTTCCATTCCACACTTCATATGGAGTTGTTCCATCTAGTGACTTAGATGCAAGTCTATTTATGAGATATGTGGCTGTTGACACAGCCTCTACCCATAGGTAGTTTGGCAATCCCTTTTCATTGAGCATGGACCTTGCAGCTTCGACAATAGCTCTATTTCTCCTCTCTGCTAAACCATTGAGTTCGGGTGTATACCTTGTAGTGACTTCCCTTTTAATGCCTCTTTCATGCAAGAAGGCATCAAATTCAGAAGAGAAGTATTCTCCTCCACCATCTGATTTGAGTCTTTTTAAAGTCCTACCTATTTGGTTTTCAACAAGAGCAATACTTCTTAAAGCAATTAAACACTTCATCCTTGTGCTTCATAAAAAAATGGTCCACCTGCTACAATCATCTATGAAAGACACATAATATCTTGAGCCTGATATAGATGGCTCCTTACTTTAACCCCACACATCCATGTGCACTGGATCCAAAGGATTTTGATACATATATTCTTTCTTATTGAAAGGTTGTTTATGAGCCTTGCCGAGTTGAAAAGCTTCACACTTATAAATCATGTGTTGCCTTGTGATATTAGGCAAACCAAGTACACTTTTGGTCCCTGCAAATTAGTTTGAGTGTCCTCTCACCAATGTGAGCAAGCTTTTTGTGCCATATCTCCAACTCTATAAGAGTTTGAGATCCATAGCTAAACAAAGCTATATTCTTTGTATCTTCCACTTCAAAAGTGAAGAGCCTTCCTATCTTTTCTCCTTTGGAAATCCTTCGAAAGCCTTGCCTTGCGTCTTCAACATATGCTCCAAATCGGTTGAATCTAACTTGCAATCCTTTTTCAACAATCTGTCCAACACTTATTCAATTTTTGGTAATTGTAGGGACATACAAGACTTTGCTTAAGAGGCTCATATTCCCATCTGGTGTGTTCACATTACCTATCTTCTCCACTGAGTGCTTTGTGTCATCTCTTGTCTGCACTTCATGCTTGTTATGAGGATCTTCCAAATCAGAAAGTAAAGCCACATTTCCTGCTACATGGTTTGAGCATCCCGAATCAATGTAAAATATGTGATCATCATCCTTACCCTTCTTCACTAATAGATTCATAATCAATAATGAATCTTCTTGACTTTGTTCCTCTGCATAGTTATTGTAGTCTCTTCTTCCTCTATGGCCACTTTGATAGTTGTTGTTGTTGTAATTGTTGTAGTAGTAGTTGTTGTTGTTGTAGCCTCCATTGTATCTGCCT
Source organism: Ceratopteris richardii (assembly GCA_020310875.1). NCBI lineage: Eukaryota > Viridiplantae > Streptophyta > Polypodiopsida > Polypodiales > Pteridaceae > Ceratopteris > Ceratopteris richardii. The sequence continues at coordinate 11,906,288 of CM035439.1, forward strand.
CTATTTGATCCATAGCCACTCTATTGAATCCTCTTCCTCTTGAGTTCTTCGGGTTCCTGAAACATTCTTCAGTAGTATGATTAGATAAGCCATATATTGCAAGGTTGAGATGATTGGAATCTCCCCTTCCTTGCTTTCCACCTCTGCCTCTTCCTCTAGCTCTTCCTCTACCTGCAAAGTTTGCTTGGAAAGAGCTACCTTCATCTTCATTCTTCCTATTCTTTGCCTTTTCCTTGACCTTAGCTTTATCAGAATATAAGGCAGAAGTTTGATTACCTCTTGAGGACTCACCACCTTTGCTAATCTTTGCTTCATGAGTGAAGAGTTGGCCCATGAGTGTGTTGAGGTCGGGTACATGCATATCCATGTATAAATCCATGGTTGTTGTGAATGACTCCCACTTGTCGTCTGCTTTGATTCCATTTATGATTTGTCTAATGATTTGCTCCTCTTCAATTACCTATCCAATGCTTCCAAGTTGGTCGGAAATCTCCTTCATCTTTGTGACATAATCAGCAAGTGAAGAAAGAAGCAAGTGCATTCCAGGTCTCTCTTGATGTCTTGCATTCCTTGACATGAGGTAAAAGAAAATCAGAGATAGAGATTAGAATATAGGACCGTGCAAGTGCACCCTTCAAACACCAATTTGAAAGTCCTTCCACTTCTTCATGTGATGGTTGCCCTTTGTTCCTCATGGTTGGCATTGCTTCATCTACAGATATGAACCCATATAGATTCCTCCCTTGAAGGTAAGCCTCCATCCTTGGAGACCATGCCGGACAGTTTTTCGATCCAATTCGTCAATTGTTGATGGAAATCCATCTCCCATGTTGCTTGACTATGCTCTAATACCACTGTGAAGAGAGATGGTGGATGCAATCCAAAGATGAGTTGGTGCTGCTACAACTAGCTTCACACCAGACAACTGAAACTTCAGAGTTGATTAGTAGACCCTTTGAGCTTCCTAAATTCACCAAAATATCAGCCAAGCACTTTGGAACATGTATCCCAAAAGTTTAAGTCAAGACAGACTAGTTGCGAAATGACTAGCTCCCAAAACTTGCTATTTTTGGACATACACCTGCTAGAAAAACTAAACAGTGCTCTCAAGATGGTAGGAATTAGATAAATTCCTTTTGGACATAGCAAATAGACTTAGCAAGCTTCCCAATCCAAGTTAAATCACTTCAAATGATGGACTGAATACTGAGAGAAAGATTCTTCAATTTCTGGAACATGCCCACCATTCTCGGGGCTCTGCAGAGATAGACCAATGAGCAGTAAAATGCAGATATCTCCCAAATTATACATCTAATGACATTGAAAATTGGTATCCAAAAAATTGACAGTAAGAGCTATCCAAGGCACATTAAAACACTGAAAAATGTTTACTGGAACTTGAGATATGACCTTTGGAAGTTACTGCTCTAAGTGAGTATAGCAGAGAACAAAACAGAGAAGTAGACAATGATAAATGTATAGATTCACATATGTTTACAACCACATTGGCAATGAATATTTGCACAATGGGAGTAAAATGATAGAGCTATATAGTAAGCTCTTCAACCTCTACAAAATGACATGAAGTGGTCATGTACAAGGCTTGCTAATTGCCTCTTCCTTCTTGCTCTTTTTATAGCTATTCTAGGAGGGAGTTTTGAATTCGAATTCGAATGGCTCCACCTAAAACTGATCCCCGAAGTTAAGAGATATTCCCTCAGCTCAAAAAATCGTGGTTTTAGGTAGTTAGAGCCACCACTTTGCTTTTACATCATGGATGAGGACATGCTTTTCCTTTTTCTTTTTCAATTACAAGAGATAAAATGTACTCTTTTACAAGGGGTGTTCACATGACTACATATGTGACTTACAAATGATCATAATATCAAGCATATCAAGCATGTAGGCTTGGGTAAAATGCACCAAAAATAAATACTACTAATACTCCTCAAGCTCGAGGACTCCTCGGCTTGCACAAAATGGAGTAGGAATAATCGAAAATGGTATTTACAATGGTGTGAAGTGACTAAGATCACTATTTGGGAATTATTGTTTCATGAAAAATTATAGGTCCTATTTGTCGGAGCTCCGTTGATTGCTTTGCCTACTTGGTCCTTCTCTTTGTTCTGACTCTCTTCGTTGGCTTCCTTGTCTCATAAGTCCTTGAGTGCCCTGACTACTACCAACACTCCCCCTCTCTCGTGTCTATCGTCTCTGATAGACCCTTGTTGAGCTGATCGTTTGACGTAGTATTCTAGGCCAAGTGATGCTCTCCTAACCTTAGTCCTTTGGCCAAATCTATCAGTAAGGCATCCTAGTTGACTGGCCTAGGTACCTCTGGATGTGGCATGTGTAGCTTATCTGAGTGTAGAGCTTGTTCCACAGCAAATACATGTAACAAATGAGATGGCCTGGGTATGAATATTTCTGAGTGATACTCTCGGAACCCTGCGATAAACATTTCTTCAAATGTTTGTTTGAAGCATGCTGGGAGATATTTGATACGAGCGTGCCACGCATACACAACATTGATGGATGGGATGGTGCTCATATCATAGACTAGGTGGTGGTTTCCTTCATTGAAATGTAGGGCCAAAAGGTGAGGTTCTTTGACATTTTTGAAAGTCCAGAATGTGACCAGCATGAGTTTGAATATTTTGAGGCACATCTGTGCCATGATGTCTCGTACATTCTTGAATCTATGATGCCCCAATGTCGAATTATTGAAATCATATATGCCACCATTGGTGGCCACAAGGCGGTACCAAATATACATAAGTTAGCCATTTGTCACATCCTTTGACGATCTTCACTGTTTTAGTGAACTCAGGCCATGAAATTCGTCGAAAAATAGGGCAATAGCAGGGGTTATACTTAATGTATAAGGGCATATTGTTCCATGTGTGCACCATTTCGGGGTAGGTTTTGAGTAAGCGTATTCTCCATGTAGGTTGAAATATATTGCCCTGTGCCGCGCTTTCAAGAATGTTGTTTGGGGCAAATTGTGTTGCAGAAGTTGGCTCTTTCGTGGTGCGATGTTTTATCTCTGCATTAGAATCTGCCAATAATACACAAAATGATACATACAAATCATCAAAAGTGCCAATCCATCGATGATGAGGTAGGTTTTTTAAGTAATCCGATTTGATGACAACTTCTTCCAGTCGGGACATGGACTGTATCTGCACTGCTACTCTATCATCATGAGTTGGGCCTACCTTTTCTAACCTTTGCATACATTTTAGAGCTTCAATCTCAAATGCATCCATTCCTTCATCTGTTTATTTGCCTCCTAGTGTAGGCGTAGGCTCATATGGGTCCTCAAATGTCTCTTCTACTTCAATTGGAACTAGTTCTTCCAGCTGCGGCTCCACCAGGGGAGAAGGTTGACGTTCATATTGGAGAAGCTTATTTTGCAAATCTATCAGTTGTGCCCTCAATTCTATTACTCTTCAGATGTGATGTCTGTAGTTGCTGCTTCTTTTGGTGGCTCTCGTTGATTGGCCAATTGCTTCCGTAGGTCATCATGCTCTTTTTGTAAGGCTTTGAAGCACTCCGGGTCGATCTCTGTTGGGGATCCTTCAATCGCCGCTTCTAGGTTCTCTTCATTCTATCTTTCTAGTCTTTTATTTCCTCTAGTGCTGCTGACATGTGTTTCCTTGATAATGCGAGGTTGTGACGGGTTTTGAGGTTGTCTTCTTATTGGACATGTAGCATTTCTTCGAGGTGTTGTTGTGCCTGTGAATCTGGCTGGGGGGATTGGCCACTAATTTGTCATACTGTCTCTCCAAGGTATCATAATGATGTTGTAGTAGCCTCTTGTCCTTCTCCTGTAAATTGTTCTTGGAGCATCTCATGGGCTCTAAACAAGCTCGTATGTTGAGCATCTAAATGCTGGTAATGATGTTGTAATTGAGAAACACATTGATACAAGTATTGAATACATTATTTGCAAGAGTGGATGCTGGGAAGGTGTGGAATACATGGGGGTAGGGAAAAGGGAAAGGGAGGGTGTATGTTGTGCTTGAGAATGGTGAAGTGGTGGTGGGGGAATGGAGAATGTGGGAATATGGGGGAGGGAGAGGTGCAGATGTGGGTGATATGTCCATGAGGTCGTGCATGGAGGCGGTCATGGGAATTACCGTATACATGGGAATGGTAGGTGTGGTGATGGTGGTGAAGGTGTACAATGGTGTGTGCAGTTGTGCAAGTGAGCCATCGAGAAGTGTGACAAGAGGAATGGGATTTCAGATTACTATAGTTAGAATTACATTGTCCGTGGTGGCAGTTACAATAGTGGTGGTATGAGATTGTGAGGGTTGTGACAGTTGAATCACATTGTGTGTCTCACTAAGGGAAGTGGAGACTGCAGCCATGACAGTAGTGGTGACAATGGTGGTATGAGGTGAGGGGTGGAGTTGGAGGGGAGGGTGGTAGAGGTGGTGATGGGGGTGCACTTGAGGCATGGGCTTTGTCAGTGTGTTGAATGGAGTGTGATGTGCCGGTGGTTGTGGAGGCGGCGCCATGTGGTTCTGATACCATAATATGTATCTGCTTCCCTGATGTTGGGGGGCGTCTCCCGTGTCTTCGCTCAAATTTTCGCGAGTGTGCGAGGGCGGTGTGCACAGTCTCTGGAACCCCCAATCCATCAGCAATCATGTTGAGGGTAGCCTTGTATTGATCATCCACACCTTCTCCTTCAAGTATCTAGTTCATTAAGGCCTTTCCTGTTACCAAGGATAGTCTGTGTTGTTGAATGAGGTTTATAGTATCATACAATTTTTAATTGCTTCATATAGGCTAGGGCTCCCGCAAGTTCCAGTATAATGTGTTGCTCATATTCGTGCTCCCCTTCGCCGGATGTTCCTTCCTATACCTCATCTTGTTCCTCTTCTTCAGTCTCCTCTTCATCTTCCTCTACTTCAACAATCACTGGTTGAGTTTGGTCAAGCCCGTTCGTGATAGTTTGTTGCCCCTTAATTGCTCTGTTTCAATTTCCAAGTAAGTTGCATTGATTATCCTTGCTACCTCCTCATTAGTTAAGTCCTCAAGCGTGAAGCCATGAGGAAACTCTAAATCTATGGGGATCGGTGGGAAGATCAGTTATGCCCTTCTGCACTATGCCTTGGTAATCTGATGGTGAAGGGTTGTACTCGCCTTTGGGGTGGCGGAGTCATGTCCGGTGTTAATGTAGCACCTCCAGCCTGTGCACATGGCATCTGAATAGCTCCCTTAATTTTCTTTTATGGAGGCCCTCCGACTGATTTTCTTCATTGAAATTCTTGCACCCTAGTCCAAACAAGTGCCCTTTGAATTGGCACATCATATGCCAAGCACCAATAAACAATTCTAGTAAGTGCACAACATCCATAAAGCACTGACTCTTACTTCTTGTACCAACGTTGATGTGCAAGATGTATTTGGTCACTGATCCAATGTGGCATTTTGATGGTCAAATTCAGTGTGTCGACTAAGTATATACTAAACCAAATCTTGTTGGGGTGGCATCGAAAATCTTTCTTGGGTAGGGAATGTGAAGTGCTGCATGCACATTCGGAGGTGGATGGCAATTGTTGGAGTCATCACCACCATATCCTTTAGCTTAGTTAGTTCCTGTTCTTCATGTTGTCCGAGATCATTGTCTCCTTCTCTGTAGGTTCCGAGTTAGGTGCTCGTCCCCTTTTTATCTTTGCTGGGAGTGAGTGTGCTAATTAGGTATGAACACCTCAAGAAGTCCGCTTTGGTAACTGAGCTTTGAGGTAATCATCCAATGTTGCCTTCTTCCATATTGGTTGCAATCCTTCACTGTTTTGAAGCTTCTCAAACTCTTATGTAAAGAAATGATACCGGCCCCACCGCCTGTTGAACTCTATCTCAGCCTCCCATAAATAGGTGCCCTCTCCAAGGGGTCCTGTTACTTCACTGAACCAATGGGAGTTCTTACTAACTGGCGATGTGTGCCCTTGGGAAGGATTCTGAATCGGTATGACACGTATTGCTCTTAACCTGTGTGGCCGTTCCTTGAAATTCTCCTGAATAGGGATACTTTCAATGTCCACTATTTGAGGGCTAGTGCTAGCCGGGGAGCTCGTTCCTATCGCCTCTACCATGTTTGCGGAACTCGGTCGCCAATTTTGTGAGAATATACAAATGAATGTTAACATTGCAATGGACACAAAGTGATCATGTGTCCCCATTATAACATTAACATGATGAACTGTGACGTAGTTAGTTGGTTAGTTGGTGCTCACGTGGTTGTGAGTGTGAAGTATGGTTAGCAGATGCAGGGTTCCTATGTGCTAATTGGGGTGGTGGGGTGCAGTGTGGATACAGTTAGTAAGCGGAGGTGGCTTTACAATGGGATCAGGTGGTTTATTACAAGATTTGGGCTGCCAAACACAGTGGATGGCTTTTCTTTTCATTTTATGGAGACTATGGAGGGCTTTATCAGAATGTCTACTTGGAAATGAGGCTTTTTAGTGACCCATTTACAAGTGATTCTGCTCGTGCTCATGGACGAACATGTGTTTGTGCGTGTCGAATAAGAGTGGGTATCAGCTCTTCTAGTGAGTGAATCATGTTGTACATGGTGTGGTTTATGTGTGCCTATTTGAGCCCGCGAGCAAGCCTTAGGCACCCAAATGTTTCTTGATTGTGGGCCAGCCTTCATTGAGTTCTTGGGTACCCAGATAGACTTTGCTTTAGAAGAAGAATTTTTGAAAGACTTCTTATTAGTGTTCTATCATTAATCACTAGTATGACGTTGAGTCAGTGGTTGTGACTTGACCGCAACAGGATGCTCGCCTTTCCATACCCATACTTGTTTCGATGGCTGAGACACCTTGCTTCGTACTTTCCTTTGGCTTCGGGCATAGGTCCTCTGCTTCTTCTACGTTTGGTGCTCCTTTGGTTGCCGTGTCTCTACCACTTTTGGAAAAGAAGGGAGTTCCATCATATCCTCAACTTCTTTGTTGAGAAAATCATCCCTTTGTTTTACATAGTTTTGGACAAGAATAGCATCATCACTTCATGTGTACTCCTGGAAGGACGAGGAGTTGGTGCCTTTCCTAGTTCCTTGAGTGCTTCATTTTCTAACTCGATTATAATGCGATTTTGATTTACCCAGACTTGAAGAAGTCCACTTCTTAGGTTTAGGTTGATTGCATGATTGTAGATCCAATCTTGACCCAAGACAAGAGGTTCCGTGAGGTCCTCGTCTTGACACACTAGCACCTTAACTATCATGATAGCATCTTGAATGTAGAGGGGAAGTTCCACCTCGCCCATGCAAGGGGTTTCCACACCTCCCAATTGTATAAGGTATGCTTCTATAGGATTGACACTTAAGTTCAATTCTTGATAGTAAGAAAGTTTAACAACACTAGTGGCTACACCTGAGTCAATTAATGCCCATGCAATCCTTGCACTATTTCCTTGTCCTATCTCTAAGGTTAGAAAAGGACGTCGGCCAATTATTTTATGGGAACTTACACCTAAGACTTCACACATAGCCATATGATATCCTAGGGCTGCATAGGCATCTATCCTAGGCTAATCTCTACTCTGTCTTCTCAATTTCATTCTTTGGATGTGTTTGCATGCTTCTGCTTGCACTTCTTCTCGGATTCGTTTTTCCTCTTCATTACGTTTCTTTGCAGTGTTGAGTCAATTGAGCATTTCCTCATGAGGGGTCTTGATATAGTTTGACTCTGCATCTGCTAATGTAACTAGGGAGAACATCACCCTCTAGTGTAGCTAATTGAATTGCTCCACTAGTTAAGATCCTATTTATGATCATAGGTCCAAAACCATGCTTCTCTAGCTTTCTTGCATGTTGTTTCAGGGTGTACACCTAAATTAAGTCTCCTGCTTTCAAGCCTTTATCCTTCACATGGGCATCAACGTATGCCTTTTGTCTTTTCTTAGCTGCATATATTCCTATGGCAGCTCTCAGTCTTGTTTCACCTAGTCGTTCAAGATCAAAGATCCTAGAAGTGAGTTCATGCCCAGTCCACTCATGCTCTTGTGCTACTTTTAGTGTAGGTATTAAGAAGTCCAATCGTAGCACTCCATTTTGGCCAAACACCATCTGAAAGGGTGTGGCTTGGAGTACCGTTTTATAGGCAACTCTGTATGCCCAAAACAACATGATGTAGCTGTTTGTCCCGATCAAAGCATTTATTATTCAACAATTTTTTCAATACATTGCATAGAATCTTATTTGTGCTCTCAGCCTGTCCATTAGCTTGTGGATGATAGGGGGCCGACTTCTTACGTATCCCAAGAATTCTTGGAGAAGGTTATCAATGACTTCATTCAAGAAGTGCATGCCTCTATCAATCATTAACTCTATTGGAAATCCGTATATGGTGAACACATTCTCGAATAAGAACTTAGTTGTCGTCTGGGCATTGTTCTTTGTTGTAGCTTTTACTTCTACCCATTTGGTTAGACAGTCTGTGGCCACAATAATGTATTCAACATGGGAACCCTTAGCTGGGGGATTAATAGGACATACAAAGTCTATTCCCCACTTAGAGAATGCACGTCCACCCATCATAGGTCTTAGTGGCATCTCATCTTTACGTATAGGATATTGAGTTCGCTGACAAACATCACACCTCTTCACATAGGTATGTGCATCCATGTGAAGAGTTGGCCACCACAAGCCTACAAATAGGATTGCCTTAATCACTCTGTCTGGTCCAAAGTGTCCTCGTGCTACACCTTGGTGAGCAATTTCCAAGATCTTAAGACATTTACTCTCATGGACACATAGTCTCAGATATCCGTCTTTTTCATGCTTGTATAGATTCTCACCAATGAGTGCATAATCTAGGGCTTCTTGTTCTAAACTCTTTGCCTCGCTAGGGTCATATCTAGAGGGAATGTTTTCATCCTCAAGAAGGTTACCAATGGTTCACTCCAATCTGGTATTAGATTCACTTGGTACAATGTAGCGTGCTCCACAGATGGTCTATTATGACAGACTAGGCATTCTTTACACCCACATGTGCTAATTGCAACCATTTTGCGTACTCATCCTCTTCCACACAACAAGCTAATATTCCATGATCTGTATGCTTGTACATACTCCCTTCCATGATATGGTACATTTGGGCTTTTACTACCTCCCTATCTTGAGTGTTTATTACTGGGTGGTTAGGCCCATATGTCAATACCGGCACTAATGTCTTAGCCACTCAGGTACAACTTCCAAATTAAACAAGTAAGCATCAGGAAGGTCATCTAATACTCCTTGTGGGCATCTCGAGATGTGAGCCTAGAGAGATGGTATGCTCTCAAATGAGTCTTGCCTTTCCTCACCACAACCTCAAAGTCATATTCCATTAGTAACAAAAACCATCTTACCAATCTACCTCTATTGCATGGCTTGTTTACCAAGTATAGTAAAGCTTGATGATTAGTAAAAATTTAATCTTATTTGCAAGAAAATAGTGTCTAAACTTTTTAACCACATATACCATGCCTAATCCTTCTCGTTCGGTGTTAGTATAGTTTCGTTCAGCTACATTCAACTTTCTACTGGCATAGGCAATTGGAAGATCCATATTTCCTTCACTTGTAGGTTGTGCATGTACACACCCAATAGCATAATTGGATGCATCCACGTGAACATGAAAGGGTTTGTTCCAATTTGGTGTGGTCAAGATTGGTGCTGAACATAAACGCTTCTTTAGTTCGTTAAAGGAGTTCTCACGTTCTTCATTCCACTCGAAGTTAGTCAAAGGGAGTAGAGGGGCTTTGCAATGATTGCATACATATGAATGAATCGGCGATAATAGCCAAAATGCCCCATGAAGACCTGTACCTCCTTGACATTCCTTAGCCTAGGTAGCTTTGCAATAGCTCTCACTTTCTCCTCATCCGTGGATATGCCATTCTTTGACACTATGTGTCCTAGAATCGTGCCTTGCCTGACCATGAAAACACACTTTTTTGGGTTCATGCAGACTTGATATTCTCTACATTTGTCAAAGATTTGCCTGAGTTCAGGTATATGTGTTTGTCTAATGTTGGAATGAGCACAGAGATCATAAACATAGACCTCTAAATTCTTCCTCAGGAATTCTTTAAATGCATGACACATCATTCTCTGGAAGGTAGCAGGCGCATTGGTGAGACCAAATGGCATTACTCGAAAAGAATATATTCCCCACTCTGTGGCAAAAGTTGTCTTATGCTGATCTTCTGGAGCAATGGCTACCTGATTGTAGCGCGAGAAACCATCCGAACT